>JAQNDB010003981.1:0-26255 GCA_029204045.2 Tillandsia leiboldiana | reverse complement strand
AAACACCTTTCTGGAATTTTCAGGCGGCGATCCGGATCGGACTCGGCGATCCGGATTGCAGTAGCGAGACAAACAGTTTCCAGAAAAACCAAGATTCGGGATCCGGATCGAAGTGCCTGATCCGGATCGTTCATACATTTCACCAAACACCACGTTCGGGATCCGGATTTGAAAGCCTGATCCGGATCGTTCATAAATCATGGTAAACCAGTGTTCGGGATCCGGATCAAAGGAGAGGCTACGATCCGGATTGAACTGTGTATGAACGAACACCTTCGGGATCCGGATTGGAATGTCTGATCCGGATCCTGAACATGTCCCATGTCCAGTTTTTGATTTTATGCAGTTAAAAATTCATCCAAGTGTTTCTACACTATAAGAAGTATTCGGATCACCAAAAATAATTAGTTAAAACACCTACCTCCTTTTGAATTCTTCTTTCTTGAGATTGAGTTAAATGATCCAACTTTCTTTACCTTCAATCTTCAAGACTTAACCGAATTCACGAAATACGCCAACTCAAATCCGTAACAATCTCCCCCTTTGGCGGTTTCGTGACAAAACATAAATCCACTCAAGAAAATTCAAAAAGATATTTTTGTTGCTATCACCATACAACAAAAATTTACAATGGAGATCAAAATAAAATAGATACATGAGTTAAACTCCTAAAACAGACTCTAGACTTAGACATCTGTACTCTCTGCAAAAGAAATCATTCTTGACAAAAGAAATCGTTAGATACCTCAAGAATTTTATATCATTCAAAAACCACATACAGAGATGAAGTTTATACTCATATACTTACCATGACATTTATACATTCAGATATGTAACTGGATCATAGTTAAAAACCAACATATCTTCTATGCAATCAAAATCCAAATGTCCTGTTAGTGAACATCAACTTGTTAGTTATATACATGCCCAAATAGTTAGCAAATAGTTAGTCGAGGCATGCATGCAATCTCAAATGAAAACCCAAAGTTGAAGTTACTTACCTTCATGGTTCGCAAACAATCGATCATGGTTTCATTGTTCAACCTGTTCTAATATTCTCTCCCCCTTTTTGTCACAAAGTTAGCCAAAATTACCAAATGGAGAGAAAAGTTAACAAGTTCAAGAACCAAAACTGGAGATTAAAACTAAAAACTAAAACTAAGAAAACCTAAAACCTGCACAAGAAAAGATTAAAAATCTTCACAAGAAAAAGAAAGTTTGAGGACAAGTCAATCATCTGAGTCAGAGTCTTCAGAGCTCGTGCAGCCCATCTTAGAGAGCATCTTTTTCACCAGCTTGTTCATTGAATTGATCTTCTTAGTTATGGTAATATGAGCTGCCGTGATGAGCTCGAGCTCATTGGAAATTCTCTTTTGTTCTTCGAAATCTGTTCCTGCTCAAAGGATAATCTGTCACGCCCCCCGGGGTTTTTGAGTCTATCAAAGCGGAAAATTGCGTGTATTATTTTTTTTCTTCTTAACAAGGTAACTTAAACCTCATCCCCGGTGCGTGCCAGACCGCCACATACACAAATTCTCTCTGCCCACGGGCAGAGTCTCCTTTGTATATGCACGGCGTCTCATTTACAACAACATACCTCAACCATCAACCATACAATAGACATACATCGTCAAACAGAGTACAGTAGTTTAACTAATGTTAAAAAGACTGGTGTCCACTCGACACCTTGTTGTTTTTTTTCAAGCGGAATATTAAAGCGGCATCAGTGTTTAGAAAGGATAAAACCAACGGTTGCAAGACCCGTGCCCACACGGCACTTCGTTTTGAGAAAACATTTTCGAAATCATTTGGTTCGTCATGAAAACGTGCCGCATGCGAAAACATCACTAAAAGCATCAAAGCATAAATGTACACCTCATCCACAGCGCTAAGTATACATGTCCACGGCTAATACGATCCACAAGCAAATTAACTAAATAAGGCATAAGGGAAATGAGATAATAAACCCAAGTATCTGACTACGGTCCTCGCGACGCAGTCTCACCGCCCTCCCGGCTAACGCACCTCGTAACACCTGTCACGGAGTGGGTAATGTCAGTGACAAACAAAGTAGATGTCTAATAACATAAGGAATAAGGAGCAAACCGAAAACACCGAACCTTTCGCTAAAACCCTGCACATAATTAAGCTGGGCCCCAACCCCAGATTTATCAATTAAGTTGGGCACCAACCCCAGAGTCCCTGTCGGGGAGACTAAAGTCTCCCCTCGTGCGCAAACACCTCTTTGATGCTTTTAACCTCTTCACGGTGCTGGTGTGCTATTTCAGCGGGCGCGAAGAGTCCTCACGGCACCCACCCCTTTGTGAGGTACACGGGTCAAAAGAGACCACTTCTCCGGAAAAGTACACCCATGTGGAGGCCAATCCGCCTGTGTACGTGCAGCATCCGAAACGGATTTGCCGAGATCAGCGTGTAGTGAGCACCGCGACCGTAGCCGCTTCAATTGTTAGATGAAATACAATATGCGAAAGGTTTAAACTGTCCATCTACTTTGTTAGATAAATTAAGAGCACTTTAATGACGATAGATGCACTTACTGCACTTGTTGCACTTATCGCAACCGTACCCACCTATTTGAAGAGAACTCGGAACACCTGAATCCTTCGCGCACCCCCGCTGCGCACTTGGACCTAAGAAAGTCCGCAAGGATAACTATAGTCAAAAACGTGTACTAACATCCGAAAACAAAAGACCCATTTACTCTTTTCGACGGAAAAGTCCAACACCGTCGGGGTTGACGAAAACGGAAATCCCGCGCCGCCGTCGTCGTCCGCCGGAACCACGCGGCGTGTCCCCGCGGCGACGCCCACGCGCCGCGGTGCCTCGCGCGGGTGTTGCCCGTGCGGCGGCCGCGCGGTGCCCGCGCGGGTGCGGCCCAGCACGGCGCCAGCGCGGTTGCGGGTCCGCGCGGTGCCCGCGCGGGTCCGGCCCCGCACGGCGCCCGCGCGGTTGCGGGTCCGCGGGGTGCCGCCCGCGCGGCAGCCGCGCGGCGCCCACGCGGTGCCCGCACGGTTGCGGGTCCGCGCGGGTGCCGCCGCGCGGCGGTTGTGGGTCCGCGCCGGCAGCCGCGCGGCGCCGCGCGGGCCCGCACGGTTGTGGGTCCGCGCGGGTGCGCCCGCGCGCAGCCGCGCGGCGCCGCGCGGTGCCCGCGCGGTTGCAGGTCGCGCGGCGGCCGCGCGGCGCCCATGCGGTGCCCGCGCGTTGCTGGTCCGCATGGGTGCCGTCCGTGCGGTAGCCGCGCGGCGCCCATGCGGTGCCCGCGCGGTTGCTGTCCGCATGGGTGCCGTCCGTGACTCTCCTCCGCGCGATGCCCTAGCGGCACCGCGCGCCTCCGCCGTCCGTTCCGTGCCCTAGCATGGCGACGATGACGGTGACCGTGCGACGGATACGACGGAGAAATCCAAGAACTCAACAAAAGGGACGACGAAAAAATCCCAAATAAATTATAACAATTATTTTACTAACCGAAGATCGACGGGAAGGTTGTCCGGTCGCGTTCTTGCCTTCGGTTCGATGTCCGGGAAGATCGGGCTCCTTCTCTTCTCCTTTCCCTTTCTTCCGGCTAGGGTTCCGTCTTTTCTTTTCTTTTCCTCTTCTCACCGATTAGGGGTTTTTATTTCTTTTCTTTTCTTTTCTTTCCGATAATCGGGATCCCTTATAGAGCTCGTATTAAATCTTTAATTAATTTCCTTTTTAAATAGTACGTAAGAGAATTCTATTTTCCCTCATGGATAATTAATTAACTAATTAATTATCCCCTACGAGATAACCCACCTTATCTCTAACGGTGCAAGATATTTTGCACGGATTCCGATGCATGACTAATCACCGTATCACTAGAATTCCGTTCCGGGAGATCCCGGTATCGGATTTCAGATCCGATCGCACCGTCGGCCTTCTTTTTCCGCGCTCTATCGCAGAAAAATACTAGCACCACCACACCGGCCAACTTTTAAGAATTGAATTAATTTTATTTCACTTAGAGGCTTAAATGAACTACATGTAAGTCAAAAATACCCCGAAAGGCCGATCACTACACCACTCCACTTTATAAAAAGTTCGTCCCGAAACTTAAGTACAAACCCCAACTAATCAATTCGAGAAAACATTCTCTCATCTTCGATTCCAGTTCCCAAGTCGCCTCGCGCTCTTCATGGTTGCTCCACTGACCTTTACATAGGGGATTGTTCGTTTGCGCAACTTCTTGTCCTCCTCTTGCCAAAATCCGCACCGATGTCTCCTCGACGCTTAAAATCCTCGTCCGGCAACTCGATGGTGGAGGCATCCAAGGCGATGAGAGGGATCAGCTAGGTACTTCCGGAGCATTGAGACGTGGAACACGTTATGGACTCGTTCGAGGTTCGGCGGCAGGGCTAATCGGTACCCACCGTCCTACGCGTTCTAGGATCTCGAACGGTCCTACGTACCTCGGGCTTAACTTTCCCTTTATGCCGAAGCGTCGGTTCCCCTTGGAGGGCGAAACATCGGAGTAACGCGTGCTCACCCACCATGAACTCTAAGTTCTCGGCGCCTGTTGTCCGCGTAGCTTTTCTGTCTGCTCTGGGCGGTCAGTAGCCTTGTCTAATCAATCGCACCTTTTGCTTCGGTCTCCTCCACCAAATCTGGGCCCAGAAGCTTACGCTCACCCAAGTCCGTCCCAGCATATTGGAGACACGACAGCGGCGCCCGTACAGGGCCTCGTATGGTGCCATCTGGATGCTGGCCTGGTAACTGTTATTGTAGGCAAATTCCACTAGGGGCAAACACCGTTCCCACCCTTCGCCCAGGTCCCAAAACGCATGCCCGAAGCATGTCCTCCACATTTGTATCACCCGCTCTGATTGTCCGTCGGTCTGCGGGGTGAAAAGCCGTACTGAAGTGCAACTTGGTTCCCATTGCTCGCTGCAGGCTCTGCCAAAAGTTTGACACAAAATCGCGTGTCCCTGTCCGACGTGATGGATGTCGGCACCCCATGCAAACCTTACTATCTCGTTGATGTAGGTTTGTGCCAGTCGTTCCCGCGTCCACGTTGTGTGTATGGGCAGAAAGTGGGCCGATTTCGTCAGACGTCCACAATTACCCATATTGCATCGTGCTCCATGTGACGATCTCGGGAACCCGGTCACAAAATCCATGGTAATCATGTCCCATTCCACTCGGGCACCGGTAAGGTTGCAATTTTCCCTGGCGGACGGCTTGAGGCCGCTGCGCGGCGAATTCACATCGTTAGCACACCAGCAGTGTGCCACAAAACCGAGTCACGTCTCCCTCATTTTGGGCCACCAGAAGTCTGCTTGACATTCTTGTACATCTTCGTTCCCCCGGGATGCGCTGCAAATGGAGCAGTATGCGCCTCCCGCAGGATTCCTCTTTGAGTTCCGGTAGATCCGGCACGCAGATTCGTCCCCGAAATCGTATCGTGCCATCGTAGTTTACTGTGAAATCACCTTCTCGGTCGGCAGTACTCTATTTCGCACCACTGGAGTTGGTCATCAGTCGCTGCCCTCGAGAATTCTGTCAAGCATGGTGAGTCTGACCACCAGCGTCAGAAGTTGTTCGACTGTACCCAGCCCGGTACTACTTCTAGTCTTATCGCGAAAAACTCCGCAAATCAGACTATCTTGCTGGGTGATGGCACTTACCCATGCCTTTTCGGCCTGCCCCTTACGGGCTCAGGGCAGTCGGCCACAACGTTTGCCTTTCCCGGGTGGTAGTGGATCGTTAAATCGTAACCTTCAGTAGCTCGAGCCACCGTCTTTGTCGCAAATTTAACTCCTTTTGGGTGAAAAGGGTACTTAAGACTTTTATGATCTGAATACACATTGCAGTGTGCCCCATACAGGTAGTGTCTCCAAAGCTTGAGGACGAACACAACCGCTGCGAGTTCCAAATCGTGCACGGGGTAGTTTCGCTCGTATTCTATGAGCTGCCTTGACGCATAGGCTATAACCTTTCCCCGTTGCATGAGTACTCCACCCAGTCCGTTTCGCGACGCATCGCAATACACTTCATAATCCTCCCCTGGTTCTGGCAGGGCGAGAATCGGGGCTCGCGTCAATCTATCCTTGAGCTCCTCGAAGCTCCTCTGACATTTGTCCGTCCAGATGAACTTTTCCCCCTTTTAGTCAAGCGGTTTAAGGGGGTGGCTATCTTGGAGAAACCCTCCACGAAGCACCGGTAGTACCCGGCTAATCCTAGAAAGCTTCGAATCTCCGTTACCGTCGTCGGTTGGGACCAGTCCGTCACCGAATCTATCTTCTTCGGATCGACTGCGACCCCAGCCGCCGAGATTACGTGCCCCAAGAAGCCGACCCTCACGGAGCCAAAACTCACACTTTTTGAGTTTGGCGTAGAGTTTCTGTTCCCGTAGGGTCTGGATGACTGTGCGCAGATGTTCTTCATGTTTCCTCGTCTGTACGGGAGTAGATGAGGATATCATCAATGAAGACCACCACGAATAAGTCCAGGAAGGGTTTGAATACCCTGTTCATCATGTCCATGAACACCGCCGGGGCATTTGTGAGCCCGAACGGCATTACTGTAAATTCGTAATGGCCGTAGCGAGTCCGAAAAGCCGTTTTGGGGATGTCCTCCCCCTTGACCTGGACCTGATGATAGCCCGACTGCAGGTCAATCTTTGAAAACATCGTCGCCCCCTGTAGTTGGTCGAAGAGGTCGTCGATCCTTGGCAGGGGGTACTTGTTCTTAACGGCGACCTTATTTATCTCCCGGTAGTCGATGCACAACCGGAGGCTTCCGTCCTTCTTCCTCACAAACAGGACGGCGCGCCCCAGGGTGACGCGCTAGGTCTGATGAAGCCCTTATCCAACAGGTCCTCCAACTGTGCCTTGAGTTCCTTCAACTCCGCGAAGGCCATCCTGTACGGTGCCTTGGTGATGGGTTTGGTGCCGGGGAGTAGTTCAATAGGGAAGTCGACCTCTCGTTCCGGCGGCGCTCCGGGGAGCTCTGCCGGAAATACATCCGGAAATTCCCTTACCACGGGAATTCGGAAGGCGGGGGAACGGGCCGGGTGGCCAAATCTACCGAGGCTAGATAGGCCACGCACCCGCCCTCCATCAACTTCCTAGCTCGCGACGCGGAGATGATAGCCAAGAAGGAAGTGCTTTTACATGCCAAGTTACACATTTTCTGGGAATCCCGGCTTCCGTAGTTGCACCTGGCGCTTCTCGCAATCCGATGACCGCCTGATACTCGGTAAGCCAGTCCATGCCCAAGACCACGTCGTATTCTTTTAGCGGTATGACCAGCCAGTTCCCAGGGGCACGACAACCTTCCCAGTCTTATTGAACACGAGGGTACTAGGCCAGTCGCCGCGATTGGCCCCCCAGGGGTCTGGACGGTCAGTAAGACATCAAGGGGACTACTTTCTAGCAGATGGGTTTGTGCAAAAGTGCGGGAAATAAATGAGCGAGTCGCCCCGGTGTCAAACAGGGTTCGAGCTCGAAAATTAGAAACGGAGGTAATACCTGCGACCACCTCCTCTTGCAGTGTCGCTCCATGCTGGCCCATGGAGTAGAGCCTCCTTCCTGGTTGTGGTCGAGATTCTCCTTCTGCTCTTGGCGCCGGAGGGTGTGGGGGTATTCCCGTTGATGCTCTACCCCGTCCTGGTGGCTGCGCCGTTGGGGTGGAAGCTGCGGAAGATGCCGCTCCAGTGTTCAGAGGACAGTTGAATCGGAAATGCCCTGGTTTGCCGCAGCGGTAACAGTGATCCTGTCTCTTAGGGCATTCCGTCACTGGATGCGATGCTCCGCAAATAACACATGGCTTGTTCGCTGGTCGCGGCTTTCCGATAGGCGCACTCTTGCTTCCTTGTTGCGTCTTGGGGTACTTTGGGGGTCGGCTTCCACCAGACGGACCCCCTCCCGGGTAAGTCTGTGTCCGCTTCCTCTCCCGGTTATTTTCTGATCCCTCACGTCGAGCTCGGGTGATAGCGAACCCCCGCTCCACTATGGTGGCCCTGTCCACCACTTCCCTGAACGTGCGCAGGTCCGCTGCTTGAACCATCTCGAAGATGTCGCTCCGTAACCCGTCCACAAAAAGACGGGCCTTGTGGGGTTCATCTCGTATAACAAACGGGACGCAGTTAACCAATCTTACGAACTCCCTTTGATATTCCATAACCGAGCGGTTCCCTTGTCTAATGTTCTTCAGGTCGTCTTCCAATTGTCGCTTGACGCTATCGGAGAAGAAAGCGTCAAAAAGTTCCTCTCTAAAGGCCGTCCATGTCGGTAGCGGGTCGTTTGTAGACGGATCCGGGCGTACCGTCTTCCACCAGATGCGTGCATTCCCTTCGAGGAAGTGGACGGCTAGTGGAACCCGCTCGTGTTCCTCCATCAGTAAGTCCTCGAAGAGTTTTTCCATGGTATCCACCCATTTCTCGACGACCCATGGATCGGTCGTCTCTCCCTCAAAAGTGGGAGGGTCATGCTTCTTGAACCTAGTCAAGTTCGTCCTGACCCTTTCTCGCGTCATTCGTTGCTCCGTGATCCCTCCTACAGCGGCGGACCCCCCGAGAGTAGGGGTCGTTCCTGCCTCCCCTGCTGTCGCTCCCATCACGGGCCCCGTGGTCGTCGGAGTAGGTACATCCCTTGGGGATGGGGGCTGTTCCGTCGTCGTACCACCCGTCCCTTGCGGTCCCGTAGTGGGTGCGGTGGCTTCGGGCGGAGGGGTCGGATCGCGCTCGGCTGGCGCGGTTGCCTGTCGCTGCGTCAAGTGACGAACCTGCTCCGTCAGCGTCGCTAATTGCCCGGCCATTTCCCGCAGTTGTCGTTGGAGGAGCTGGTTCTCTGCGGTGGCCGGGGTCACTCTGTCCGCGTCCGCATTCTCGGTGGACGATCTAGTCCGGGCCATTGTCCGATATAGACAAAGAAACCATGTCAACCCTAAGGTTATAACCCTAACACCCTGTCTTACGATTACACCTACATTACGTCCCCTTTTCCCCGTACTCTCACGTACTACGCACCTATACCATGGTTATCTCATGTCTAATTTGCTTGTGGCACCCTACACTGTGGATGTGGATCACGTCTACTATGGTTATAGTTGTTTTCTCTGATACCATTTAATCTGTCACGCCCTCGGGGGTTTTTGAGTCTATCAAAGCGGAAAATTGCGTGTATTATTTTTTTTTCTTCTTAACAAGGTAACTTAAACCTCATCCCCGGTGCGTGCCAGACCGCCACATACACAAATTCTCTCTGCCCACGGGCAGAGTCTCCTTTGTATATGCACGGCGTCTCATTTACAACAACATACCTCAACCATCAACCATACAATAGACATACATCGTCAAACAGAGTACAGTAGTTTAACTAATGTTTAAAAAGACTGGTGTCCACTCGACACCTTGTTGTTTTATTTTCAAGCGGAATATTAAAGCGGCATCAGTGTTTAGAAAGGATAAAACCAACGGTTGCAAGACCCGTGCCCACACGGCACTTCGTTTTGAGAAAACATTTTCGAAATCATTTGGTTCGTCATGAAAACGTGCCGCATGCGAAAACATCACTAAAAGCATCAAAGCATAAATGTACACCTCATCCACAGCGCTAAGTAATACATGTCCACGGCTAATACGATCCACAAGCAAATTAACTAAATAAGGCATAAGGGAAATGAGATAATAAACCCAAGTATCTGACTACGGTCCTCGCGACGCAGTCTCACCGCCCTCCCGGCTAACGCACCTCGTAACACCTGTCACGGAGTGGGTAATGTCAGTGACAAACAAAGTAGATGTCTACTAACAATAAGGAATAAGGAGCAAACAGAAAACACCGGAACCTTTCGCTAAAACCCTGCACATAATTAAGCTGGGCCCCAACCCCAGATTTATCAATTAAGTTGGGCACCAACCCCAGAGTCCCTATCGGGGAGACTAAAGTCTCCCCTCGTGCGCAAACACCTCTTTGATGCTTTTAACCTCTTCACGGTGTTGGTGTGCTATTTTCAGCGGGCGCGAAGAGGTCCTCACGGCACCCACCCCTTTGTGAGGTACACGGGTCAAAAGAGACCACTTCTCCGGAAAAGTACACCCATGTGGAGGCCAATCCGCCTGTGTACGTGCAGCATCCGAAACGGATTTGCCGAGATCGGCGTGTAGTGAGCACCGCGACCGTAGCCGCTTCATTGTTAGATGAAATACAATTATGCGAAAGGTTAAACTGTCCATCTACTTTGTTAGATAAATTAAGAGCACTTTAATGACGATAGATGCACTTACTGCACTTGTTGCACTTATCGCAACCGTACCCACCTATTTGAAGAGAAATCGGAACACCTGAATCCTTCGCGCACCCCCGCTGCGCACTTGGACCTAAAGAAAGTCCGCAAGGATAACTATAGTCAAAAACGTGTACTAACATCCGAAAACAAAAGACCCAATTTACTCTTTTCGACGGAAAAGTCCAACATCGTCCGGGTTGACGAAAACGGAAATCCCGCGCCGCCGTCGTCGTCCACCGGAGCCCCGAGCGGTTCGGAACCGCGCGGCGTGTCTCCGCGGCGACGCCCACGCGGCGCGGTGCCTCGCGCGGGTGTTGCCCGTGCGGCGGCCGCGTGGTGCCCGCGCGGGTGCGGCCCCGCACGGCTCCCGCGCGGTTGCGGGTCCGCGCGGGTGACGCCCGCGCGGCAGCCGCGCGGCTCCCACGCGGCTCCCGCGCGGTGCCCGCACGGTTGCGGGTCCGCGCGGGTGCCGCCCACGCGGTTACGGGTCCGCGCGGGTGCCGCCCGCGCGGCAGCCGCGCGGCGCCCGCACGGTTGCGGGTCCGCGCGGGTGCCGCCCGCGCGGCAGCCGCGCGGCGGCCGCGCGGTGCCCGCGCGGTTGCGGCGGCCGCGCGGCGGCCGCGCGGCACCCATGCGGTGCCCGCGCGGTTGCGGGTCCGCATGGGTGCCGTCCGTGCGGTAGCCGCGCGGCGCCCATGCGGTGCCCGCGCGGTTACGGGTCCACATGGGTGCCGTCCGTGACTCTCCTCCGCGCGATGCCCTAGCGGCACCGCGCGCCTCCGCCATCCGTTCCGTGCCCTAGCATGGCGACGATGACGGTGACGGCGACGGATACGACGGAGAAACCGAAGAACTCAACAAAAGGGACGACGGAAAAATCCCAAATAAATTATAACAATTATTTTACTAACCGAAGATCGACGGGAAGGTTGTCCGGTCGCGTTCTTGCCTTCGGTTCGATGTCCGGGAAGATCGGGCTCCTTCTCTTTCTCCTTTCCCTTTCTTCCGGCTAGGGTTCCGTCTTTTCTTTTCTTTTTCTCTTCTCACTTATTAGGGTTTTTATTTCTTTCTTTTCTTTTCTTTCCGATAATCGGGATCCCTTATATAGCTCGTATTAAATCTTTAATTAATTTTCTTTTTAATTAGTACGTAAGAGAATTCTATTTTCCCTCATGGATAATTAATTAACTAATTAATTATCCCCTACGAGATAACCCACCTTATCTCTAACGGGTGCAAGATATTTTGCACGGATTCCGATGCATGACTAATCACCGTATCACTAGGAATTCCGTTCCGGTAGATCCCGGTATCGGATTTCAGATCCGATCGCACCGTCGGCCTTCTTTTTTCGCGCTCTATCGCAGAAAAATACTAGCACCACACACCGGCCAACTTTTAAGAATTGAATAATTTTATTTCACTTAGAGGTTTAAATGACTACATGTAAGTCAAAAATACCCCGAAAGGCCGGATCACTACATAATCGTTGTTGTTCTTTGTAGATGGATGTGACTGATGCTTCATCCGCTGGTGCGGGTGCTGGATGTGATGGTGATGCGGAAGTGCCGGTACTTGGTTTCGTTCCGCATGGAGGAACTAGAGTGACATGAGGCAATTTGTGAAGAGACTTGACAATGGTGGACTCATCGATCATGCCCAAGCAGTGATGATAAGTTGTTGAACTAATATCAACTTGAAATCTCTTTAAGATCCTCATTATAATCAATGGAAATGGGATCCTTTCAGTGGGATGAGGATGCTCAACATATCTCGTCAATCTATTCCAAATAATGTATGGAATGTTGATATTTAATCCTATTACCTCTGACGGATGTCCTAATAGATACAAAAACAGCATTCGATCCCATCTCAAGACTTTCGTCTGCATATTTGGAAGGATATTGTAACAAGTGATGAAGTTTAGAAACCGGTACTCAAGACGAAGTTCTTTGGATTTGATAGATTTCTCCGTTGATTGAGTTCCCTCCAAACAAATTCCCTTTATGACCATTTGCCACAACGTGTTTGTCAAAACCTTTTCCTTCAAGTAATTAACTCCTGTCTTGCTGGCTTGCATTCCCAAAACCTCGCCAATTAACTGTGGAGTAATTTTAAACCTTGTGCCTTGGATATTCGTGTAAAACTCCATCGGACCATTTTCATTTTCTCGAAGGTGCCGTGCATTTGTATAGAAGGTCCTCACGTGATGCAGACAGTATCCAAGCATTTCTGGGAATCGGCATACTTGAATAAGGTTTGCTTGTTCAATCAGAACACCAAACTCAGGGGAGTGATCTCGTAGAGCCTCAATATTAACATGCCTCTCGCCAATGCACTCACGATTCTCAAATGCCCTTAGGCGATTCGCATTGACGAACACTTGTTCCTCACGAGGTGGAGAATCCGGAACAATTGGTTCGTTAATCTCGAAACCTCGTGATCGTCCAAACCGTCGAGCCAGTCTTTTTCTTTTCATTGAGATAGAGGATGTCATTGGCGCTTTACCTTTTGACGTGTCGAAAGTCTTTTGCTTAGGTTGAACAGGCATTGATTCATCATCCGACAGTTTGTCCCAATCAACTTCTTGATTATCTGCTTCAGCCTCTGAGTCGCTGACCAGAAGAAACTCACCTTTCCGTTGAGTTTTCTTAGCTCTTTTCAGTTTGTTTGTTGCTCGAGTGAGTACCATGGCAACTAGCAGGAAGATGATCCACGAAAACGTCATTATTGCTGTTTCTTGTGAAAGGAAATCCTGTGAGCAACAACTCAAGAACACGAAAAATTGTTAATTTTCAAAAATATGAAAAATTGTACCCAAACAATCATTATCGTGTAGAGAGACTAAGAATCAAATTAGTTTTGCAAAAGGAATTTTAAAAATAGATCAATCGCATGATTTTCGAAAATTCCCATTATATGCCCTAAAACCGAAATTTTTGAAATCGAAGGCCAAAAATCCGTTTATCATGAGAATACCTAGCATATAATCAAAACTAATCTACCCAGAGTTCTTATTTCAAAAGAAATTTGATCAAAAACCATCCACAAACGAGAAAGATACGGAAATTCATCACGTTTTTGAGGAAGAATATGAAAAACTGTAAAAAATCGAGATTTTGATCAATAAAACTTACTTGGAATTGAAGAACTTGAGTTTGAAAGCTTCCAGGATGGATGAATTCTAGAGAGAGAAGCTCTGGAGACTTTTGAACAAAAGATTGGAGTAAAAAGAATTCAAAACCCTTTTGTTCTATATAAAACCCTAGCCGCGATCCGGATCAGTTCGTGATTCCGATCCGGATCGGCTACCCGCAGAGAATACCTGTGTTCGGGATTCGGATCGGCTTGTCCAATCCGGATCGGCTCCAACTTTTTCTTCAGAAAAATTCAGAAAAATTCTAGAAAATCCAGAAAAAGATTGTAAGCACTTTTGTGTATCAACTTTAAATGAAAATCATCGTTTCATACAACAAGAAATAGATTATGCCAAATCTATCAATAACATCCAACAAATGAAACGAAAATTTATAAAAATTAAATCCCTTAAAGTTGAACAACTTCAATTACATCTAACTTGATCTTATGAGTAATGCCTTTATCAAATCATTAATTCGGTAAAGAAAATGAAATACAAAGATCAATAGATGTCTGAAATCCCAGATAAGTTAGATAATATATCTAGTCAATTTATTGAAGAGAGTGGCTCTTTGAGCATCTTTCATTAAAAATCCCACCTTATACCAACCTTGAAATTTTGACAGAGTCAAGTATTTCAACATGCATTTTATTTAATCAAACTTGAAAAACCTTGCTTGGTATACATGTGGTAGCTGCACATAGTACTCGGACGACCGAGGTGGTAGCTCTTTCCTCCATGTGGTGGTAGTTTTCACACTCCTCATTGGGATGTAACTCTTTCCACATCTTTTGAGCATAACACTTTTTCTTTGACTCCCCCTCAATTGGCTATCAATTATTTAAGATATAAAGTATTCAACCAAAAATTGATCTCGATTTCATACTCGACTAAACAGTCAAATAAGATAAAAACTATACCAAGAGATCATTGAGAGAGAAATTGACTTTGATCAACACAAAGATGATTTAATTCACATAAATGATCATTGCATCAAATGAATTATTATGATATCCAAAGCATAATAAATTTCTAAACATATAAAAGGATGCAGTTAAAGTCAATAAAAACTAATGCTCAATTAATGTTCTATGTCTAAGCATAGATAGTGAACAAAAACACAAAAACAAAACCTAACCTAAACAAAAGTTTCAAAAAGAGGTTATTTCAAGGAAAGCATTCCAATTGCTTTACGCAAATGAATAAAACATTTTTGATCCAACGGTTTTGTTAAAAAGTCAGCTAATTGATCTTCAGTTGAAATGTAGGAAATTTGAAGAATATTTGATTCAACTAGCTCTCTAAGAAAATGATATCTAAGTTCAATGTGTTTTGTTCTTGAGTGCAACACAGGATTTTTTGAAATGTTTATAGCACTAGTGTTGTCATATAAAACAGTTACCGAAGTTGCTGAAATCCGGAAGTCGCTCAACACGCTTTTCATCCAAATGAGTTGAGTTGAACAACTACCCGCTGAGATATATTCCGCTTCGGCAGTCGAGAGTGCAATGCAGTTTTGCTTTTTACTATGCCATGCAACAAGGCAATGGCCAAGATAAAAACATGCACCACTCGTACTTTTCCGATCATCCACTGATCCTGCCCAATCGGCATCTGAGTATCCTATCATGTCCAGACTTGTTCCCATAGGATACCAAATTCTGAAATTAATGGTTCCTTTGATGTACCGGATGATCCGTTTCACCGCTTTCAGGTGAACCTCCTTTGGTGCTGACTGATATCTCGCGCAAATCCCAACACTAAAGGATATATCCGGGCGACTAGCTGTGAGGTAAAGTAGACTTCCAATCATGCTGCGATAAAGTTTCTCGTCTACATTCTCACTAAGAGATTCACTTCCTAATCCCTTATTGCTAGTTCCCATAGGAGTAGGAAAATCTTTAGAATCTTCTAATCCGAATTTCTTTACCAACTCCTTCGCATACTTGGATTGACACAGATAGATGCCTTCACCATTTTGTTTCACTTGCAATCCAAGAAAGTATGTTAGTTCGCCCATCATCGACATCTCAAATTCGCTTTCCATGGTTTCTGCGAATTTAGAAGCATCATTATCCTTTGTTGCTCCAAATACAATGTCATCGACATAGATTTGTGCAACAATGAAGTTATTTTGATAATGCTTCAGTAAGAGAGTCATGTCTGCTCCCCCTCGAGTATAGCCCTTCTCCAAAAGATGCTTTGTCAACCTTTCGTACCACGCTCGCGGTGCTTGTTTTAAACCGTAAAGAGCCTTTTTAAAACGAAAAACATGGTTAGGTAGTTTACAATCTACAAAACCTTTCGGTTGAGCCACATAAACTTCCTCATTTAAAAACCCATTTAAAAATGCGCTCTTAACGTCCATTTGAAAGAGTTTTATTTTAAAGTGACAAGCAATAGCGAATAAGATACGAATGGACTCGAGTCTAGCTACAGGGGCGAACGTTTCATCAAAGTCTATACCTTCTATTTGAGAGTAGCCTTGAGCAACTAAACGTTCTTTGTTCCTGATGATGGTACCATCCTTATTTTTCTTGTTCTTGAAAATCCATTTAGTACCGATTGGAGGCGTCGTTAATTCCCAGACTTTGTTTCGTTCAAACTGATGGAGCTCTTCCTGCATTGCTTCAATCCAGTAGTCATCCTGAAGAGCTTCATCGACGTTCTTTGGTTCAATCATGGAAACGTAACAAGCGAATCCACAAACCAACTGTCTCCGAGTTTTGACTCCTTCTAGTGGGTCTCCAATGATGTTTGATTCAGGATGATCCTTGGAGATGCGTAACGTTTGTTGTAATGGAGTACTCGGAGGTACATGAGATGATTCCTGCACATCAGAAAAGCTTGAAGAACCATTAGATGCATCATTAATATTGGAAGTATTATCATGAGAAGATGCATTTACAGGAATATCATCATCAAGAGAGATATCAGGGGTAGATTTATCAGATGCAAAGTGGAAAGCTTCATCTACTTTAACATTAATGGATTCTACAATCGTTTTAGATTCCAAGTTAAATACCCGATATGCTCTACTATTTGTAGAATACCCCATGAAAATCCCTTCGTCACTTCGAGAGTCAAATTTTCTAAGATTTTCGCGGTCACGTAAAATGTAACAACGACTCCCAAAGATGCGAAAATATTTGATGTTGGGTTTTCTACAACACCATAGTTCATATGGTGTATTTAACGTTCCCGGGCGCAAATAAACTCGATTAATAACATAGATGGCAGTGTTCACAGCTTCAGCCCAAAAATGTAACGGTAAATTCCGGCTGTGAAGCATAACACGTGCCATCTCTTGTACAACCCTGTTTTTGCGCTCGACTACACCATTCTGTTGAGGTGTATAGGGTGCTGAGAATTCATGTTTAATGCCATTGGAAGTACAAAAATCAATGAATTTAGAATTTATGAATTCTCCACCTCTATCACTTCTAACACGAATGATCTTTTCATTCTTTTCAATCATAATACGAAGGCAAATCTCGTGAAAAGAATCAAAAGTATCAGCTTTCTCTTTTAAAAATGCTACCCATGAGTATCTAGAGAAATCATCAACCAATAAGAAAATATACCATTTACCTCCCAAGGATGGTTGACGTGTCGGCCCCATAAGATCCATATGCAATAATTCCAAGGGCCGTTTGGTACCAACGTGGTTCAAGTTCTTGTGTGCAGTCCTAGATAGTTTTCCCTTTTGACAACCACCACACACAATGTTTTGTTTTGTTACGGAATTTGAGTTGGCGTAGTTTCGTGAAAGTCTCAAGTCTTGAAGATTGAAGGTGAAGAAAGTTGGATCATTTAACTCAATCTCAAGAAAGAAGAATTCAAAAGGATCAGGTATGTTTAACTAAAGATTTTGTGTGATCCGAATACTTCTTGTAGTGTAGAAACACTTGGAAGAATCTTTCATTGCATAAAAATCAAAAATTGGACTTGGGACATGTTCAGGATCCGGATCAGGTTGTTCGATCCGGATCCCGAAGGTGGTTCGTTCATACACCAGTTCAATCCGGATCGTAGCCTCTCATGATCCGGATCCCGAACACTGAGTTTACCATCTTCCTTGAACGATCCGGATCAGGCTTCGCAATCCGGATCCCGAACGTTGATGTTTGGTGAACTGTATGAACGATCCGGATCAAGCACTTCGATCCGGATCCCGAACCTTCGTTTTTCTGGAATTGCCTGACTCGTTACGACGATCCGGATCACAGCTAATCCGATCCGGATCGCCGTCCGTAAAATTTCCAGAAATGTTAGGTTTTTGATTCTTATCTCCTTCCTAGGGTTTCTAACCTATAAATTGACCCTATGACTCTTTTTCTAGGGTTAATCCAAAAAGAAGGAAAATAGCCG
Organism: Tillandsia leiboldiana; assembly: GCA_029204045.2. Taxonomy (NCBI): domain Eukaryota; kingdom Viridiplantae; phylum Streptophyta; class Magnoliopsida; order Poales; family Bromeliaceae; genus Tillandsia; species Tillandsia leiboldiana. The sequence continues at coordinate 8,476 of JAQNDB010003981.1, read as the reverse complement.
TCATATTCTTATATCATCTTATACGGCTCTAGATCCACATATAGAGAAGAAAGGAAATCATTAGAGAATACTCTATTTTCTTCATCTATATTGATTAGTTTGATTCTAGGTTTTCATACTCACATCTTGAGTTGAATCAAACTAATGAATACTTAGATGGTATTTCTGATCTATCTTTGATCTAAGTATTCGGCGGATCATCACCACCAAAAACAACGATTTACCCCAAAAATCGGCACGTGGATTCGCGTGTCCTTGTGGATTCAAGGTTCAACCGCTCTCGTGGATTCGGAGCGAGGCACGTTCGTGGATTCGAAGGGTGCTATTGGGTGAAGACCGTGGACTCGGTCGGACATCGTGGATTCGACGTTGGACGCCGTGGATTCGGCGTTGGGCGCAGATCGTGGATTCGAGAAGCGTCGCGGAGCGAGCGGAGAAGATCCTCTAGGAGCGTATGGAAAAGGTTGAGTCGTAAGTGTGTACGGTAAATCACCTTGTACGTGTTTTAATTCTAGTGGATTTCTGCTGTGTTATCGGTCCCGTGGTTTTTTACTTCGGTGATGGAGTTTTCCACGTAAAAATCTTGCGAGTTATTTTTATTTCCGCATTGGGTTTTTATCGCAACGATTTTTGAGTGTTTATACGTTTACACCTATTCACCCCCCTCTAGGTGTTTTTTTCCCCTATTTAGATCCTTATTACATATAACCCAACAAGTGGTATCAGAGAGGGAATAGGGTTGTAAACAATGGTTGAAGGTGGAAACATCAACCGACCCCCGTTCTTCGATGGAACAAATTATGCGTACTGGAAAGTGCGGATGAAAGCCTTTTTAATTTCCATCGACGAACGGGTGTGGCAATCAATTGAATTAGGATGGTCTAATCCAACTGAATTTATTGGTGATGTTCACACCTTAAAACCTAGGTTGAAATGGACCAAGGAAGAGTCAGATTCATCTTCTTACAATGGCAAGGGAATTAATGCTATTTTTAATGCCTTATCTCAAACTGAGTTCTCTCGCGTCTCGGCATGTGAGACTGCGAAAGAAATCTGGGATGTTCTTCAGGTTACACATGAGGGAACTAACCTCGTGAAGATTCAGAAACTGCAAATGCTTACGAGCAAGTTTGACTCTATCTTGATGGCAGAAAATGAATCTTTCACGGACTACTATACACGATTGCAAGATATCGTAAACTCATGTGCTAACCTGGGAGAGAAGATTCCAGAATTTAAGATTGTAAGAAAGATCTTAAGAACTCTTCCTGAACGATTTCGCCCAAAGGTTACTGCCATTGAAACTATTAAACACCCGGACGAAATACGTGTAGAAGAATTAGTTGGTTCATTACAAACATATGAAATGACGTTTACTACTAACAATTCTTCTGGAAAGGCATCCACGTCTAAGTCTTCAGGTTATGCGTTGAAAACAACTAAGGAAGAAGACGCGGATACATCCTCCTCAGACGATAACGAGAACCTTTCTATGGAGGAATTTGAGAAGCAGCTCGCTCTCTTGACAAGGAAGTTTCGCCGCAACTTTCGAAGGGGTAATTCAAGTAAATCTCCATCCTTCGGAAAGTCGAACAAAGGCAAGGGTACTTCAAGTTACAAGTCAAGAAAGCAAGAGAACTTCTCAAAGGATAAGAAAAGTTCAGAGGGACAACTACAAGGCTTCAAATGTCGAGGCTACGGCCACATTGCAACGGAGTGTCCCAACAAGTATCCGACGAAGAAGAAGGCGATGCAAGTCGTCACTTGGGATGACAACTCAACGTCAAATGAGTCGTCTTCAAGTAATGAAGAAAAGAGCTCCACGGCATTCCACGCGTCCATATCTTCACCCTTCATGTGCTTTATGGCAAGTACATCCGAGTCGTTGTCCAACTCCACTGTTGAAAAGATTGCAACGGACAACGAATCGGATGATTCGGAAGGTGAAGATTTTGCTTTAGCCTATCACAGACCTTTACGGGATTCAAAGAAACCGGCTAAGCAAAACAAGGGGTTGAGAGGGAGATTGCAGGATCTCGAAGAAGAAGTAAAAAGAGTAACTTCTCTCTCGACCGATCTTGAAGTGGAAAGGGATAATTTGATAAAAACAAATGTTTCCCTTCAAGAGTCCAATGAGCAACTCGAGAAGAATTATATAGATATGGTGAACAAAGCGAACTACTTCTTGAAGCTCTACGGCGAGGCCCGACGGGAAAAATTGGAAATGACAGAGACCATTTGCCAACTCAAGGATGACTTACAGCAATTTTCTTCTGGAAGGAGTAAGTTGGATAAACTTCTTGGTCTTGGTCAAACAAACAAGTTCGGCCTCGGATACACTCAAACTGGAAACAGTCCAAGTTCGAGTGGGACAGTTTTTGTGCCTCAGTCGGTATCTCCTCCTCCGACACCGGAATTCAAGACAACCAACGACAACAAGCCTACTTCATCCTCTTCGGAATCGTCAAGCACTAAGGTATGTTTTCGTTGTAATTTTGCAGGGCACATTGAAAGAAATTGCAAGATTGGAGCTCAAAGATCAAATCAACCACATCTTGCAACTGCTACCAATAAGTTCACTCCCCAGAACTCAAAGAAGGATTTTTCTAAAGAAAAGGACATTGGTAGTACTTCAAACAAGACGATGACAAAAGAAAAAGATCAATCATACAAGACGTCTTCATCAAGGAAAACTTCTCAACCATTGCCAACATACTCCAAAACTCAAAAGGTTTGGGTATGCAAAGGTGAAACCCTTCCTTGTCTTTAATCGTTCTACGATTAAAATGTTGTGTAGTTTATGTAGACTATTTTTTTTCTTTCTTTTGGCCTACTCGTCAACCATCTTTGGGAGGTAAATGGTATATTTTCTTATTGGTTGATGATTTCTCTCGGTATTCTTGGGTAGCATTTTTAAAAGAGAAAGCTGATACTTTTGATTCTTTTCACGAGATTTGCCTTCGTATTATGATTGAAAAGAATGAAAAGATCATTCGTGTTAGAAGTGATAGAGGTGGAGAATTCATTAATTCTAAATTCATTGACTTTTGTACTTCAAACGATATTAAGCATGAATTCTCTGCACCCTATACACCTCAACAGAATGGTGTTGTCGAGCGCAAAAACAGGGTTGTTCAAGAGATGGCGCGTGTGATGCTTCATAGCCGGAACCTACCGCTACATTTTTGGGCTGAAGCTGTGAACACCGCTGTCTATGTCATTAATCGAGTGTTTTTGCGCCCGGGAATGTTAAATACACCATATGAAATATGGTGTGGTAGAAAACCCAACATCAAATATTTTCGCATCTTCGGGAGTCGGTGTTACATTTTACGTGACCGTGAAAATCTTGGAAAGTTTGACTCACGAAGTGTCGAAGGGATTTTCTTTGGGTATTCTACTAATAGTAGAGCATATCGAGTATTTAACTTGGAATCTAAGACGATCGTAGAATCTATAAATGTTAAAGTAGATGAAGCTTTTCACTTTGCATCTGAAAAATCTACCCTCGATATCTCTCTAGATGATGATTCTCCTGCCGTTGCATCTTCTCATAATAATACTTCCAATATTAATGATGCATCTAATGGTTCTTCAAGTTTATCTAATGTGCAGAAATCATCTCATTTATCTCCGAGTACTCCGTCTCAACAAACGCTACGAATCTCCAAGGATCATCCGGAATCGAATATTATTGGAGATCCACAAGAAGGAGTTAGAACTCGGAGGCAGTTGGTTTGTGGATTCGCTTGCTACGTATCTCTAATCGAACCAAAGAACATAGATGAAGCTCTTCAGGATGACTACTGGATTAAAGCAATGCAGGAAGAGCTCCATCAATTTGAGCGAAACAAAGTCTGGGAATTAACGAAGCCTCCAAAGCAACATAATGTGATAGGTACCAAATGGATCTTCAAGAACAAGAAGAATGAGGATGGTACTATCATCAGGAACAAGGCACGATTAGTTGCTCAAGGCTACTCTCAAGTAGAAGGTATAGACTTTGATGAAACATTCGCCCCTATAGCTAGACTCGAGTCCATTCGTATACTGTTTGCTATTGCTTGTCATTTTAAAATCAAATTATTTCAAATGGACGTTAAGAGCGCATTTCTAAATGGGTTTTTAAATGAGGAAGTTTATGTGGCTCAACCGAAAGGTTTTGTAGACCATAAACAACCTAACCATGTTTTTCGTTTGAAAAAGGCTCTTTACGGTCTGAAACAAGCACCGCGAGCATGGTACGAAAGGTTGACAAAGCACCTTTTGGAGAAGGGCTACACTCGAGGGGGAGCTGATAGGACTCTCTTTGTGAAGCATTATCAAAGCAATTTCATTGTAGCACAAATCTATGTCGATGACATTGTATTTGGCGCAACAAGAGATAATGATGCTTCTAAATTCGCGGAGACCATGGAAAGCGAATTTGAGATGTCCATGATGGGCGAATTGACTTATTTCCTTGGATTGCAAATTAAACAAAATGATGAAGGTATTCACTTGAGTCAATCCAAGTATGCAATGGAGTTGGTTAAAAAGTTTGATCTTGAAAATTCGAAGGATTTTCCGACTCCAATGGGAACTAGCCACAAGGGACTTTGAAGTGAATCACAAAGTGAGAATGTAGACGAGAAACTGTATCGAAGTATGATTGGAAGTCTACTTTACCTCACGGCTAGTCGCCCGGATATATCCTTTGGTGTTGGGATCTGCGCGAGATATCAATCTGCACCAAAGGAGGTTCACCTGAAAGCGGTGAAAAGGATCATCCGGTATATCAAAGGATCAATTAATTTCGGAATTTGGTATCCTATGGGAACAAGTTTGGATATTGTTGGATACTCAGATGCCGATTGGGCAGGATTAGTGGATGATCGGAAAAGCACGAGTGGTGCATGCTTCTATCTTGGCCATTGCCTTGTTGCATGGCACAGTAAAAAGCAGAATTGCATAGCACTCTCGACTGCCGAAGCGGAATACATTTCAGCTGGAAGTTGTTCAACTCAACTCATTTGGATGAAAAGCGTACTGAGCGACTTCCGGATTTCAGCATCTTCGGTAACAATACTTTGTGACAACACAAGTGCAATTAACATTTCTAAAAACCCTGTGTTGCACTCTAGAACAAAACATATTGAACTTAGATATCATTTTCTTAGAGAGCTAGTTGAATCAAATACTCTTCAACTTTCATATATTTCAACTGAGGATCAATTAGCTGACATTCTAACAAAACCTTTGGATCAAAACATTTTATTCATTTGCGAAAAGCAATTGGAATGCTTTCCTTGAAATAAACTTCCTTTTGAAAACCTTTGCTTAGGATAGGTTTTGTTTTTTGTTTTTGTTTTGTTCATTATCTATGTTTGTACATAGGACATTAATTGAGCATAGATCATAATTGACTTTAATTGCACCTTTTTCCGCACATTTAGAAATTTATTATGCTTTTGCCATCATAATATTTCACTGTTGCAATAATCATTTATGTTAATTAAATCATCTTCTGAGTGATCAAAGTCAATTTCTCTCTCAATGATCTCTTGGTATAGTCATTATCTTATTTGACTGCTTAGTCGAGTATGAAATCGAGATCAATTTTGGTTGAATACTTTATATCTTAAATAATTGATAGCCAATTGAGGGGGAGTCAAAGAAAAGTAAAATGCTCAAAAGATGTGGAATGAGTTACATCCCAATGAGGAGTGTGAAAACTACCACCACATGGAGGAAAGAGCTACCACCTCGGTCGTCCGAGTATTGTGTGCAGCTACCACATGTATACCAAGCATGGTTGTTCAAATTTTTGATTATGTAAAATGCATGTTGAAATACTTGACTCCGTCAAATTTCAAGGTTGGTATAAGGTGGGTTTTTAAAGAAAGATGCTCAAAGAGCCACTCTCTTCAACAGATTGTCTAGATACATTATCTACTATATTTGGGATTTCAAACATCTATTGATCTTTGTATTTCATTTCTTTACTGAATTGATGATTTGATAAAGGCATTACTCATAAGATCAAGTTAGATGTAATTGAAGGTGTTTCAAACTTTAAGGGATTTAATTTTTGTAAATTTTCGTTTCATTTTTGGATATTATTGATAGATTTGGCATAATCTAATTCTTGTTGTATGAAACGATGATTTTTGTTTGATAGTTGATACACATTTGTGCTTACAATCTTTTTCTGGTTTTTCTTGAATTTCTCTGAAATTTTCTAACGAAAAAGTTGGAGCCGATTCCGGATCGGGCAAGATGATCCGGATCCCGAACGCAGGTATTCTTCTGCGGGCTGACGATCCGGATTGGACCCTGCCGATCCGGATCCCTAACGCAGTTTCTCACTGCGGGTAGCCGATCCGGATCGCATGCATGGTCTGATCCGGATCGCGGCTAGGGGTTTATATAAGAACAAAAGGGTTTTGATTTCTTTTACTCCAATCTTTTTGTTCCAAAGTTTCCAGAGCTTCTCTCTCTAGATTTCACCCTTCTTGGAAGCTTTCAAACTCAAGTTCTTCAACTCCAAGTAAGTTTTATTGATCAAAATCTCGGTTTTTCACCGTTTTTTCTCTATTCCTCCTCAAACGTGATGAAATTCTTGGATCAACTTTGTTTGTGGATGGTTTTTGATCAAATTTCTTTTGAAATAAAGAACTCTGAGTAGATTAGTTTTGATATATGCTAGGTATTCTCCTGATTAACGGATCTTTAGGCTTCGTTTTTCTAAAATTTCGGTTTTAGGGCATATAATAAGGATTTTCGAAAATCATGCAATTGATCTATTTTTAAAAGTCCTTTTGCAAAACTAATTTGATTCTTAGTCTCTCTACATGATTATGATTGTTTGGGTACAATTTTTCAAATTTTTGAAAATTAACAATTTTTTCGTGTTCTTGAGTTGTTGCACACAGGATTTCTTTTCACAAGAACCAATAGCAATGGTGATCACTTGGATTGTTTTCCTACTTGCTGCTATGGTACATACGAGAGACACACTGCCAAGAGGGCTAAAAGGATGAAGTCAATTGGGATGAGTTATCAGATGAAAACACATCCTGGAGAATCGCCACAGAAAACCTCTGTTGCATCGAAAGGGAAAGCCCATGCAGAGACATCAACGGAAAAGGCTCCGCTCACTGCTGCGGAAAAAGGAAAAAGCACCAATGACCTCTTCATCCATTTCTAAAAAGAAAAAGACTTGCTCGACGACCTGGACGAGCTCGAGGTATTGAAATAAATGAACCATGTCAAGAGAACCCAAGGAATATTCTCAAATTGACACTGAATCAAAGACGAAGAAGATTGGGACACATTTCTTGACGAAGTACAACAAGGTATTGATGAAGAAAATAAGGTTTACCTAAAGAAAAAGAAGCTACTGAAGTCTTCCTCAATACTTAAGCAGCAAGCAAAGAAAAAGAATGTGCCAAGCAATGAACCTCTTGACAATTCACCTTCTTTGCCAAGACGATCTCCTCGGAATGAAGGTCAGACTGCTCCGTCAATCGTCACACAACGTTCTTCAACTTCCAGAAGAACTGACCAAAAGGGAAACTTAGAGTCTTCCATAAAACAAGAACAAGATAAAATGGCTCTAGAACTCAGAAAGATGTCCAAGGACATACATCAGATGAAGCAAGAGTGTCTCTACGATTTCGGGAATGCTTAAAGGAATTTTGAAAAAGCTGGGTTGCACGAGCTCTGAAGACTCCGCCTCGGTTGACTCAATTCAGATGCCTGAATCGTCTGTCTAACAATTCTCTTATGCAGGAACTTTAGATTTTAATCTTTTCTTGTGCAGGTTTTTCAGTTTTTAGGACTTACTCTTAGTTCTGGTTCTTACTTTAGGAACATTTTCGTTTGAACTTTTGACTCTCCTTAATTTTTGTAATTTTGGCTTTGTTTGTGACAAAAAGGGGGAGAGAGTTAGAGAGAACTTGAACAATGATGATGATGTGCCAAATTTTTGTATACAGTCATGTAAATGATGACTAAAGAATTTGAACAATGCTGATGTGAACATTTTTGTATACATCAAGGTAAGTATCACTTCAACTTCACTTTGGTTTTTATCTGTGATTTGTTTGCATTCTCTACTAACTATTCGATTAACTATTTGGCATGTTATGACTAACAAGTTGATGTTGGACTAACACTTTGTGACATTTGGTTTTTATTGCATAAAGATTGTTGGTTTTTGACTATGATTTCTCTTACATATCTGAATTCTCAAATGTCATGATGATCAGATAAACTCTATCTCTGTACTAGGTTTGAATGCTAAATGATTCTTGAGGTATCTAACGATCTCTTTTTGCTCAAGAATGATTTCCCTTTGTGCAGAGAGTACAGATTTCTAAGTCTAAGAGTCTGTTTTAGAGTTTATCTCATGTTTTTAAATTTTGGATCTCCGATTGTAACTTTTGTTGTATGGTGATAGCAACAAAAATATCTTTTTGAATTTTCTTAGTGG
>JAQNDB010003980.1:0-26260 GCA_029204045.2 Tillandsia leiboldiana | reverse complement strand
GCCCTAAAAAACCGAAATTTTAGAAATCGAAGCCTAAAAATCCGTTAATCAGGAGAAACCTAGCATATAATCAAAAACTAATCTACCCAGAGTTCTTATTTCAAAAGAAATTTGATCAAAAACCATCCACAAACAAAGTGATCCAAGAAATTCGTGCGTTTGAGGAGGAAAAGAGAAAAAACGGTGAAAAACCGAGATTTTGATCAATAAAACTTACTTGGATTGAAGAACTGAGTTTGAAAGCTTCCAAGGAGGATGAAATCTAGAGAGAAGCGCTCTGGAAACTTCGGAACAAAAGATTGGAGTAAAGAAATCAAAACCCTTTCGTTCTTTATAAAACCTAGCGCGATCCGGATCAGTCCATAACTGCGATCCGGATCGGCTACCCGCAGTAAGAAACTGCGTTCGGGATCCGGATCGGCAGACCAATCCGGATCGTCAGCCCGCAGAAGAATTCCTGCGTTCGGGATTCGGATCCTCTTAGCCGATCCGGATCGGCCCCCAACTTTTTTCTTTAGAAAATTTCCGAGAAATTCAGGAAAATCCAGAAAAAGATTGTAAGCACAAAGTGTATCAACTTTAAACAAAAATCATCGTTTCATACAACAAGAATTAGATTATGCCAAATCTATCAATAATATCCAAAAATGAAACCGAAAATTTACAAGAATTAAATCCCTTAAAGTTGAACACCTTCACTCACATCTAACTTGATCTATGAGTAAGGCCTTTATCAAATAATCAATTCGGTAAAGAAAATGAAATACTAAAGATCAATAGATGTTGAAATCCCAAATATAGTAGACTAATATTTCTAGGACAATCTGTTGAAGAGAGTGGCTCTTTGAGCATCTTTCTTTAAAATCCCACCTTATACCAACCTTGAACTTTGACAGAGTCAAGTATTTCAACATGCATTTTACTTAATCAAAAATTTGAACAACCATGCTTGGTATACATGTGGTAGCTGCACACAATACTCGGACGACCGAGGCTGTAGCTCTTTCCTCCATGTGGTGGTAGTTTTTCACACTCCTCCTTGGGATGTAACTCTTTCCACATCTTTTTGAGCATTTTACATTATCTTGACTCCCCCTCAATTGGCTATCAATTATTTAAGATATAAAGTATTCAACCAAAAATTGATCTCGATTTCATACTCGACTAAACAGTCAAATAAGATAATGACTATACCAAGAGATCATTGAGAGAGAGAAATTGACTTTGATCACTTTAGAAGATGATTTAATTAACATAAATGATCATTGCAACAGTGAAATATTATGATGGCAAAAGCATAATAAATTTCTAAATGTGTGAACAGATGCAATTAAAGTCAATTATGATCTATGCTCAATTAATGTCCTATGTACAAACATAGATAATAGAACAAAACAAAAACAAATACAAAACCTATCCTAAGCAAAGATTTCAAAAAGAAGATTATTTCAAGAAAGCATCCCAATTGCTTTTCGTAAATGAATAAAACGTTTTTGATCCAAAGGTTTTGTTTAAATGTCAGCTAATTGATCCTCAGTTGAAATATATGAAAGTTGAAGAGTATTTGATTCAACTAGCTCTCTAAGAAAATGATATCTAAGTTCAATATGTTTTGTTCTAGAGTGCAACACAGGGTTTTTAGAAATGTTAATTGCACTTGTGTTGTCACAAAGAATTGTTACCGAAGATGCTGAAATGCGGAAGTCACTCAATACGCTTTTCATCCAAATGAGTTGAGTTGAGCAACTTCCAGCTGAAATGTATTCCGCTCGGCAGTCGAGAGTGCTATGCAATTCTGCTTTTTACTGTGCCATGCAACAAGGCAATGGCCAAGATAGAAGCATGCACCACTCGTGCTTTTCCGATCATCCACTGATCCTGCCCAATCGGCATCTGAGTATCCAACAATGTCCAGACTTGTTCCCATAGGATACCAAATTCCGAAATTAATTGATCCTTTGATATACCGGATGATCCGTTTCACCGCTTTCAGGTGAACCTCCTTTGGTGCTGATTGATATCTCGCGCAAATCCCCAACACTAAAGGATATATCCGGGCGACTAGCCGTGAGGTAAAGTAGACTTCCAATCATACTTCTATACAGTTTCTCGTCTACATTCTCACTATGTGATTCACTTCCAAGTCCCTTGTGGCTAGTTCCCATTGGAGTTGGAAAATCTTTACAATTTTCTAGATCAAACTTTTTGACCAACTCCAGTGCATACTTGGATTGACTCAAGTGAATACCTTCATCATTTTGTTTAATTTGCAATCCAAGAAAATAAGACATTCGCCATCATGGAATCTCAAATTCGCTTTCCATGGTCTCCGCGAATTTAGAAGCATCATTATCTTTTTGTGACCAAATACAATGTCATCGACATAGATTTGTGCTACAATGAAATTATTTTGATAATGCTTCACAAAGAGAGTCCTGTCAGCTCCCCCTCGAGTATAGCCCTTCTCCAAAAGGTGCTTTGTTAACCTTTCGTACCATGCTCGCGGTGCTTGTTTCAGACCGTAAAGAGCCTTTTTCAAACGAAAAACATGGTTAGGTTGTTTATGATCTACAAAACCTTTCGGTTGAGCTACATAAACTTCCTCATTTAAAAACCCATTTAGAAATGCGCTCTTGACGTCCATTTGAAATAATTTGATTTTAAAATGACAAGCAATAGCAAACAATACGAATGGACTCGAGTCTAGCTACAGGGGCGAAAGTTTCGTCAAAGTCTATACCTTCTACTTGAGAGTAGCCTTGAGCAACTAGTCGTGCCTTGTTCCTGATGATAGTACCATCTTCATCTTTCTTGTTCTGAAGATCCATTTGGTACCTATCACATTATGTTGCTTTGGAGGCTTCGTTAATTCCCAGACTTTGTTTCGCTCAAAATTGATGGAGCTCTTCCTGCATTGCTTTAATCCAGTAGTCATCCTGAAGAGCTTCATCTATTGTCTTTGGTTCAATTAAAGATACGTAGCAAGCAAATCCGCAAACCAACTGCCTTCGAGTTCTAACTCCTTCTTGTGGATCTCCAATGATGTTCGATTCCGGATGATCCTTGGAGATTCGTAGCGGTGTAATTTCCGGCTATGAAGCATCACACGCGCCATCTCTTGAACAACCCTGTTTTTGCGCTCAACAACACCATTCTGCCGAGGTGTATAGGGTGCCGAGAATTCATGTTAATGCCATTTGAAGTACAAAAGTCAATGAATTTTGAATTTATGAATTCTCCACCCCTATCACTTCTAACACGAATGATTTTTCATTCTTTTCAATCATAATACGATGGCATCTCATGAAAATAGTCAAACGTATCAGCTTTCTCTCTCAAAAATGCTACCCAAGAAAACCGAGAGAAATCATCAACCAATAAAAAGATGTACCATTTACCCCCAAGATGGTTGACGGGTCGGCCCCATTAAGTCCATGTGCAAAAGTTCCAAGGGCCGTTTTGTACCAAGTGGTTCAAGTTTTGTGAGCAGTCCTAGACTGTTTCCCTTTTGGCAACCACACACACAACGTTTTGTTTAAATAAAAGCTTTGGAATCCCCTTGACCACGTCCTTGTTTGAAATCTAGTAAGTTCCTTAAAATTTAAGTGACCTAGCCTTTCATGCCAAAGAGTTTCATTATTCAAAGCGGCTAAGTTACAATTTTCAGAAAATTTATTAGGAACAACATAACAATTGTTTTCAGATCTAACCCTTTTAGAAAGAAAGCATGGTCCTATCAGTTACAACGCATTCAACCGATGAAAAGTTAACTGAAAAACCATTGTCGCAAAGTTGACTTATGCTTATGAGGTTAGTCTTAAGGCCATCAACAAATAAGACATTTTTCAAAATCGGGCCATCTGGAATAGCTACCGTCCCTTTTCCAACAATTTTGGAAGATCGACCGTCTCCGAAAACAACGTGTCCTCCGGAGATTTTCTCAAGATTTTGAAAACTATTTTTGTCACCGGTCATGTGACGGGAACACCGCTATCCAGATACCAAGACGAGCTATCATATGCATGCAAGGAAATTGGAAACAAGACAAGGGAAATTTCACCTTTGCGCACCCAAAACCTTTTGGAATGCGTCTGTAATGGTCGTGAAGTTTTGTGCCTAGGTGAAAGCGTCTTGTTTAAACGATTGTTGCTCCTTGATGAAGTCGTCTTGCGCGGTGAACTACCAAGTCTCTTTTCATTTGAAAAGTTTTGCTTTGATTTCGGAAAGGAGCCTTTTTGGTAGTTGATGCAAGAGGTGCTTGAGATGAGCGTTCGACTCCCGTCTTGCAATATCTCTTATGTGCCCTGAAACACCACAACGAAAACATACCTTAGATCTTGACGATCCCAAAGAGGATGAAGTAGGTTTGTTGTCGTTGTTTGTCTTGAATTCCGGTGTCGGAGGAGGAGATACGACTGAGGCAAAAAACTGTCTCACTCGAACTTGGACTGTTTCCAGTTGAGTGTATCCGAGGCCGAACCTATTGATTGACCAAGACCAAGAAGTCTATCCAACTTACTCCTTCCTGAAGAGAATCGCTGTAAGTCATTCTTGAGTTGGAAAATGGTCTTTGTCATTTCCAGGTTATCCTGTCGAGCCTCGTTGTAGAGCTTTGAAAGTGATTCGCGTTATCCACCAGATTTGTATGTTCCTTTTCAAGTTGCTCATTGGACTCTTGAAGGGAAGCATTTTCTTTTATCAGGTTTTCCCTTTCCACTTCAAGAGCGTTTGAGAGAGAAGTCGCTCTTTTTGCTCTTCTTCGAGATCATGCAATCTCCCTCTCAAACTCTTGTTTTGCTTAGCCACTTTCTTTGAGTCCCTCAAAAGTCTGTGGTAGGCTAGAGCAAAATCTTCACCTTCCGAATCATCCGATTCGTTGTCCGTTGCGTTCTTTTCAACAGTGGAGTTGGACAACGACTCGGATGTATTGCCATAAAGCACATGAAGGGTGAAGATACGGACGCGTGGAATGCGGTGGAGCTCTTTTCTTCATCACTCGAAGACGACTCATTTGACGTTGAGTTGTCATCCCAAGTGACGACTGCATCGCCTTCTTTCTTTGCCGGATTACCTGTTAGGACACTCCGTTGCAATGTGGCCGTAGCCTGACATTTGAAGCATTGCAGTTGTCCTTCTGAACTTTTCTTATCCTTTGAGAGTTCTCCTGCTTCTTGACTTGTGACTTGGAGTACCCTTGCCTTTGTTCCACTTTCGAAGGATGGAGATTTGCTTGAATACCCCTTCGAAAGTTGCGGCGAAAATTCCTTGTCAAGAGAGCGAGCTGCTTCTCAAATTCCTCCATAGAAAGGTTCTCGTCATCGTCCGAGGGAGGATGTATCGCGTCTTCTTCCTTAGTTGTTTTCAACGCATAAACCTGAAGACTTAGAAGTGGGATGCTTTTCCAGAAGAATTGTTAGTATTAAAAGTCATTTCATAAGTTTGTAATGAACCAACTAATTCTTCTACACGTATTTCGTCCGGGTGTGTTAATAGTTTCAATGGCAGTAACCTTTGGGCGAAATCGTTCAGGAAGAGTTCTTAAGATTTTTCTTACAAATCTTAAATTCTGGAATCTTCTCTCCCAGATTAGCACATGAGTTTACGATGTCTTGCAATCGTGTATAGTAGGCCGTGAAAGATTCATTTTCTGCCATCAAGATGGAGTCAAACTTGCTCGTAAGCATCTGCAGTTTCTGAATCTTCACGAGGTTAGTTCCCTCATGTGTAACCTGGAGAACATCCCAGATTTCTTTCGCAGTCTCACATGCCGAGACGCGAGAGAATTCAGTTTGAGATAAGGCATTAAAAATAGCATTAATTCCCTTGCCATTGTAAGAAGATAACTCAAACTCTTCCTTGGTCCATTTCGACCTAGGTTTTAAGGTGTGAACATCAGAGATAAGTTCAGTTGGATTAGTCCATCCTGATTCAATTGAATGCCACACCCTTTCGTCGATGGAAGATAAAAGGCTTTCATCCGTACTTTCCAGTACGCATAATTTGTTCCATCAAAGAAAGGGGGTCGATTGATGTTTCCACCTTCAACCATTGTTCACAACCCTATTCCCGCTCTGATACCACTTGTTGGGTCGTATATAATACGGATCTAAATAGGGGAAGAAACACCTAGAGGGGGGGTGAATAGGTGTAAACGTATAAACACTCCAAAAATCGTTGCGATAAAACCCAATGCGGAAAATAAAATAACACGCAAGATTTTTACGTGGAAAACTCCATCACCGGAGTAAAAAACCACGGGACCGATAACACGGCAGAAATCCACTAGAATTAAAACACGTACAAGGTGATTTACCGTACACACTTACGACTCAACCTTTTCCATACGCTCCTAGAGGATCTTCTCCGCTCGCTCCAGACGCTTCTCGAATCCACGATCTGCGCCCAACGCCGAATCCACGGCGTCCAACGTCGAATCCACGACGTTCGACCGAATCCACGGTCTTCACCCAATAGCACCGTTCGAATCCACGAACGTGCCTCGCTCCGAATCCACGAGAGCGATTGAACCTTGAATCCACAAGGACACGCGAATCCACGCGCCGATTTTGGGGTAAATCGTTGTTTTTGGGTGGTGATGATCCGCCGAATACTTAGATCAAAGATAGATCGGAAATACCATCTAAGTATTCATTAGTTTGATTCAACTCAAGATGTGAGTATGAAAACCTAGAATCAAACTAATCAATATAGATGAAGAAACATAGAGTATTCTCTAATGATTTCCTTTCTTCTCTATATGTGGATCTATAGCCGTATAAGATGATATATGAAAATGACGGCTATGTGGATTCACCCTAGAAAAGGAGTCATAGGGTGTATTTATAGGTTAGAAACCCTAGGAAGGAGATAAGAATCAAAAACCTGCCATTTCTGGATTTTTACGGACGGCGATCCGGATCGTGATAACTAGGATCCGGATCGTCTTAACAAAACAGCCAATTCCAGAAAAACGAAGGTTCGGGATCCGGATCATGTGACTACGATCCGGATCGTTCATACAGTTCACCAAACATCAACGTTCGGGATCCGGATCAAGAGACTACGATCCGGATTGCGACGATGTATGAACGAACCACCTTCGGGATCCGGATCGAACAACCTGATCCGGATCCTGAACATGTCCCAAGTCCAGTTTTTGATTTTTATGTAATGAAGGATTCTTCCAAGTGTTTCTACACTACAAGAAGTATTCGGATCACACAAATTCTTTAGTTAAACATACCTGATCCTTTTGAATTCTTCTTTCTTGAGATTGAGTTAAATGATCCAACTTTCTTCACCTTCAATCTTCAGGACTTGAAACTTTCACGAAACTACGCCAACTCAAATTCCGTAACACAGAACAATATAGTAAACAAACCGTGAAGACAACCGGAGCAACCACCCTCTCAAGAGGGAAACGATAACCTGTACTCCCGTGTCCTGCAATACCCGGCCACGTCGGACAACTAAACCGACAGCCCATACCGTAACTGCAATACCCGGCCACGTCGGACAACTAAACCGACGGCCCATACCGTACCTGCAAAAACCCGACCACGTCGGACAACTAAACCGACGGGTCGCACCGCTCGCACCTCGGCGCCTCAAACCCCACCACTAATAAGGGGCCCCCACTACGTCACCTCGTGGGTATACACGGGTCATAGACCGCTTTTCCGGAAAAGCGCACCCTTTGCGGTGGCCAAACCGCGGGTGCGCGTGCTGCAGCCTCGAGCAAAGTAACCATAACCACTATCATGTTAGCATCATAATATATAAACAAGAGTAAAACGGCGACATGTATAATCAAAAGTAAAACGGTAATATGTGTGATCGAAAGTAACCCGCTAACATGTAATCTCAAGAGTGAAACAACCGCCGGAGACCGACGCTAAGCACCACGATGGAACCCACCACATAATAAACATGAACATAACGACATTACGCATAAAGGGATTCTAAGGGTGTACCCACCTGTAACGCGAAGAAGAGGGTGTGCGGAACTCCCGCTAAAACACTCCCACCCTGTGCCCGAAAAAGCTATAGTAAGTATTAATGTTAAAAACATCGTCATGGTAAAAAACACTCAAAAACGGAGCGAAACGGGCCAAAAACGGAGCTTCCGAGCTCTTTGGCTGCAGTCGGGTGCACGGGTCCAGGCGTGGACCGGGTCCACGGCAGCAGGCGGCCGTGGCGCAGACCGGGTGCACCGCTCGGTGAGCCGTTGGAGCACGGCCAGCGTCGCGGACCGGGCTCACGTCCACAGTGCTGGCGATCGCGGACCGGGTGCACGCCCAGCAGGGTGAGCCGGTGCGGCTTGGGCCGGGCCGCGCACGGGGGAAAGGCGCGGACCGGGTCCATGCCGCGCGGCTGCCACGGTGAGCGCCGGGTGCAAGCCTAGGGCGTGCACCGCGCATGCGGGCCGGGCCGGCGCATGCGCCCGTGCGCCGGGTCCGTGCCTGCGGGTCGCGGGGGCGTGCGCCGGGCGCACGCCTGGCCAGGTGGACCGCGCTGAGGTTGGCCGTACGGAAGAGAACAGTAACCCTAGTTTTGACCCCCCTGCGGCTCCGGCGACTGCGGCGGCGACCCCGCGAGTACCACAACGGCGGCGGCGGCCTCCCGTTCAACCACGGCGGCGGCGGCCTCCCGTTCAACCACGGCGGCGGCGGCCTCCCGTTCAATAACTCGTATCGCCACGACCTCGAACGGAACCACCAAAACGGACAAACCGAAAAGAAAACTCGAACCTCTCACCTTGATTCATTGGAAAAGGAGTAAGAAAAATAATCGTCCCCTCCTCGCCTCCTTGCTCGATCAAAACCGCGGAAAGGGAGCCGTTCGCCGTCCCTCTCCGTGTCTCTCCGCCTGGATCCCACGCCGCATTCTTGGAAAGAGAGAAAGGATGGATTAGGGTTTTCCGCTCGCACTCAGAAAAACCTAACGCACGGAGGGAAAAAAAACCCAAAATCCCCAACTCAAGAATAAATCGATCGGGGTGCGGACCAGCCGTCCAATTTACCTCGAAAAGCGTGCCGATCGACCGCACGCCTTCTGATGCACCCGGAACAGCTAGCAACCTTCAAAAATTTATTCTGGGAGATCCCGGGGTCGGATGTCAAATCCGATCGCGCCACCGTTCCCCGTTTTGCGAGCTCTACCACCTAAAAATACCCGCAAACCCCGATAATCACCCCAAAATTTCTCGAATTTCCGCCCCACCTTAGTCAACTAAAAAAAATATTAAATTATGACCCTAAACGAAAAACCGAAAGGTCGAGGTACCACCCAAAAGATAAAATAACCCACTGACATAAAAATATGAAAAGTCCGATCGCCTCGAAAAGCGTGCCAGCCACTTAGCACGGATTCCGATGCACCACTCAAAGCAAACGCTTTGACCCCCATTTCGGGAGATCCGTAAGTCGGAATCCGATTCCGTTCGCTTTGCCGCCCTCCGTTCTTCGAGCTCAAACGCAGAAAAATACTAGCGGCCCCGATCAGTCCATTGCAGAAAGCGGTGAAAAGTTTTCCTACCAGTCCCGTCAAAATAAAAGGGGGGGTATACAAGGGCAAGGGAACGCCAGGACTCTACATCACTCACCACTAAAAGAAAGTTTCGTCCTCGAAACTTAATCCTGGTCCGCAACGCATAAAACTGTGTAGCACTCCTCCATCTTTGACTCCCGTTCCTAAGTCGCTTCACGTTCTTCTTGGTTGTTCCACAGCACCTTCCCATAGGGGATCGCCCGGTTGCGCAATCCTTTTTGTCCTCTCGTGCTAAGGTCCGCGCCGGTGTTCCGTCGAACCTCAGGTCCTCTCTAAGCTCAAAGGCAGTGACCATCCGTCACCCAAAATCAAGTAAGCAGGTTCAGAGCACATCTTCGAGAATCCGTCTTATTCGCTCGGGCTGTCCGCCGGTCTGGGGGTGAAATGCCGTGCTGAAGTGTGGTTTAGTCTCTAGAGCTCGTTGCAGACTTGCCAAAGGTTCGACACCAGCCGAGTGTCTCTAGTCCACCAAAATTTCTGCTTGAGGTCCTCGTACATCTTCATGTCACCTGGATGCGCTGCAGAGGGAGCGCCGTGCGCCTCTGACGGTAACTCCTTCTTCAATACTAGCAGTTCGGGCACGCAAGTCCGCCCTCGAAAATGTATTGCGTTGTTCGCACTCGCCGAAAAGTCGCTTGCGTGGTCCGGGGGGGGTCTTGTCTCGAATAAGCTGTATCCGTGCGCCCATTTTCTGACCTTCTAGGGTTTCTCTAAAAGGGTTGGCTTGACCATCAAGGACAAAAGTCGAGCGACAGCACCGGTCCTGCTGAGTACTCGCGCTCATCGTTTCCCCCCCTCGATTTGACCCTTCTTGCTTAAAACATCCGCTACTACACTTGCTTTTCCCGGGGTGGTACTGAATGGACAAGCCGAGTCCTTCAGTAACTCCAACCCATGTTTCTGCCGCAAAAAATCAAATCCTTCTATGTGAACAAAACTTAAGACTCTGGCGGTCCGAAAACACCCCACGATGAACTCCAAAAGGTGGTGTATCCAAAGCTTTAAAACGAAAACGACTGCTGCCAGTTCCGGATCGTATGTCGGGCAGTTCCGCTCACATTCTCTGTGATTCCCGTTGCTGACACAATGTGCCCCAAAAAGTCCACTTCGCGAAGTCAGAACTCACCTTCTTGAACTAGCAAACCGCTTCTGGTCCCTGAGATTCTTGCAGTTGATTGGAGAGGTAGTCAATCCTGGGTTTGTTCTTCACTGTAACCTTGCTTATCTTCCTGTAGTCGATGCGTAGACGTAGACTTCTGTTCTTCTTTCGCATGAAAGCACGGGTGCGCCCCAAGGCGACACCTACGGTCTAAAGAACCCTTTAACCGGAAACTCCTAGTCGTGCCTGGTAGAACCGTAGGGTGCCGTCGCCTTCCACAAAAAAAACGCTCTCCTGGTCCGGGAAGACCTTGTCTTGTTACGGAATTTGAGTTGGCGTAGTTTCGTGAAAGTCTCAAGTCTTGAAGATTGAAGGTGAAGAAAGTTGGATCATTTAACTCAATCTCAAGAAAGAAGAATTCAAAAGGATCAGGTATGTTTAACTAAAGATTTTGTGTGATCCGAATACTTCTTGTAGTGTAGAAACACTTGGAAGAATCTTTCATTGCATAAAAAATCAAAAACTGGACTTGGGACATGTTCAGGATCCGGATCAGGTTGTTCGATCCGGATCCCGAAGGTGGTTCGTTCATACACCAGTTCAATCCGGATCGTAGTCTCTTGATCCGGATCCCGAACAGTGAGTTTACCATTTTCCTTGAACGATCCGGATCATGCTTCGCAATCCGGATCCCGAACGTTGATGTTTGGTAAACTGTATGAACGATCCGGATCATGCACTTCGATCCGGATCCCGAACCTTCGTTTTTCTGGAACTGGCTGACTCGTTACGACGATCCGGATCACAGCTAGTCCGATCCGGATCGCCGTCCGTAAAATTTCCAGAAATGTTAGGTTTTTGATTCTTATCTCCTTCCTAGGGTTTCTAACCTATAAATAGACCCTATGACTCTTTTTCTAGGGTCAATCCACATAGTCAAGAGCCGTCATTTTCATATATCATTTTATACGGCTATAGATCCACATATAGAGAAGAAAGGAAATCATTAGAGAATACTCTATGTTTCTTCATCTATATTGATTAGTTTGATTCTAGGTTTTCATACTCACATCTTGAGTTGAATCAAACTAATGAATACTTAGATGGTATTTCCGATCTATCTTTGATCTAAGTATTCGGCGGATCATCACCACCCAAAACAACGATTTACCCCAAAAATCGGCGCGTGGATTCGCGTGTCCTTGTGGATTCAAGGTTCAACCGCTCTCGTGGATTCGGAGCGAGGCACGTTCGTGGATTCGAAGGGTGCTATTGGGTGAAGACCGTGGATTCGGTCGGACGTCGTGGATTCGACGTTGGACGCCGTGGATTCGGCGTTGGACGCAAATCGTGGATTCGAGAAGCGTCGCGGAGCGAGCGGAGAAGATCCTCTAGGAGCGTATGAAAAGGTTGAGTCGTAAGTGTGTACGGTAAATCACCTTGTACGTGTTTTAATTCTAGTGGATTTCTGCCGTGTTATCGGTCCCGTGGTTTTTTACTCCGGTGATGGAGTTTTCCACGTAAAAATCTTGCGTATTATTTTTATTTTCGCATTGGGTTTTTATCGCAACGATTTTTGAGTGTTTATGCGTTTACACCTATTCACCCCCCTCTAGGTGTTTTTTCCCCTATTTAGATCCGTATTATATATAACCCAACATGTCTCGCACGCGCTCATAAGTGTGAGTCGGTCTGTTGTCCTTCCCGGATCTTCTCAACTAGCGTCGGCTTGACCACCAAGGCTAGGAGTTGCATAACCGTGCTTGCTGGTACCACCTCCAACTGCAATCGTGCGAACTCCGCGATCGAGCTGCTCTGTTTAGTTGTCGCGCCCCCAGACGCCCCTTCTTGCCGCCCCTTCCTGCTCAAAGCGTCTGCCACCACGTTTGCCTTCCCGGGGTGGTATTGAATCGTCAAGTCGTAATCCTTCAGTTGCCTGGAAGCGTGGGCTATTACTTTCCCCTGTTGCATCAGAACACCCCCAAGGCCGATCCTTGACGCGTCGCAGTACACTTCATAATCCTCTCCGGGTGTAGGTAGCACAAGTATTGGTGCCCTAGTTAGCCTTCTTTTGAGTTCCTCGAAACTCTCCTGGCATCTGGCTGTCCATAAGAACTTCTCCCCTTTTCTGGTCGACTGGTTTAAAGGGGCAGCAATCTTCGTGAAACCTTCGACGAAGCGTCAGTAACATCCTGCCAGGCCTAGGAACTACGGACCTCCGTCACCGTCGTCGGCGGCTGCCAGTCGACCACTGATTCCACTTTCTTGGGGTCCACGGCGATTCCCTTCGCCGAGATCACATGCCCTAGGAAAACCCACTTCGCGTAGCTAGAATTCACACTTCTTGAGTTTAGCGATCAGCTCCTGCTCTCTGAGCGTCTGGAGGATCGTTCGCAAATGGTCCTCGTGCTCCTCGTCGGTAGTGGAATAAATCAGGATGTCGTCGAGGGTCGGGTAACTAAATCCACCGATGCAGAGTAGGCCGCGCATCCACCCTCTACCAACCTTCTGGCCCGTGCCGCTGAGATGACCGCCGGGAAGGAGATGCTCTTGCCCGCCATATACTCATGCTCAGGGAAGCCCGGTTCTTGTAGTCGCACCTGTCGTTTCTCACAGTCAAACTTGGGCGTATTGTCACTGGGGGCCCGTAACTGGCGCTGGGTTGCAGGGTGCATGGAAGAAAACAACTTACCAGCCGAGGCCTGTTTCGGCTTGGTCCGAAGAGAACAGCCATGAAGGACCTCGGAGGTAAGGGAGGAAAAGAAAAAAAAGGAAAAAAATGGAGTCGTGGGTAAAGCCGAACCGTCTTCCGTGGGTGTTCGCCCCCCCCCCCCCCCCCCCCCCAATCGCGTGTGGGAGTCGAAACGGTCAAGGAAACCGAAAGGTAAAACAAAAGGCAAAAAGGTTCGCAAAGGTCAGACAGGGGCGGGTTGCTCCGGCCCGAGGGGGTACTCCTATCTAGAAAGATGAAAGGAAAAAGTAAAACAATTAAATAAGGTACTTATCATTCCCCAAATTGGGACGTCGCGTCGTCCGCCAGCGCGGCCGGGGAGGTCCGCCCGCAACCCTTGGGCCAGCGACGTATGGCGTGGCGGGGTGGGGATCCCATGCTGTTGGGGTTCATCGCGCGTGGGCCCTTCGGTCGGTCCCTATGCAGGTCGGGGGCCGCGGCATTCTCTCGTTTCTCCGATTGCGGCGCCGGGGGTCTAATGGTAGCCGGCTTCAGAGGGCACTCGTAACGCGTGTGGCCTGGCCTGCCACATCGAAAATAGTGTCCGTCCCGCCACGGGCAACTCGTCACGGGGTGCGCGTCGCCACGAATGACGCACAGCTTCGGTGGCCTAAGTCCTTCCTTCGTCGTCTGCCCAAGGTTCTGCCCGCTTCTCGGGCATTTGTTCGCCCGGCCCTTCCGATAGGGGTCCTCTGCCGGACGGGGGGTAAGGGTATTCCTGCCGGGCGCGCTCCAGCTCGGGATGCTCGGCCAGGTTAACCGCATCCTGGAAGGTGGAAGGGCCCATCAGTGGCATCCCGCGAGGGGCGACGTCTCTGGTGCCGCACCGGAAGTGATCGACGCCCTCGAGTTCCCGTATCAGTATGCTCAGGCGCTCCGCGAGGGTCAGCAATTGCCCAGCCACGTCGCGCAGCTGGTTGCGGAGCAGGCGATTTGCTTCGTCGGCGATGTCCATTTCCGTCGTCAGTTGCTCGCTGAGTCTGACCTCTACTGTACACACACAACAAGAGTCAACTTTAGACCTTACTTACAAAACAACGAACCACTTAGCGAGAGAAAGGACTCAAACTCTTCCCCCCCCTCGATCACTCGCGTTCTACCTTCCTATGCCCTACCCATTTCATTCACCTGTAGGCAAGTGAGGTATCCCCACGGATGTCGGCACTAACTGTTGTGATTGAAAGAACCTCTCTGATACCATCTTAGTCTGTCACGCCCCGGGGTTTTGTTTTAGCGGAAACGCTTCACAAAAGTCAAACATTTGACGTCTAAATTTTTAACTTGTACGGAGAGCACTGTGAGATCTACACCGACCACAAGAGCTTAAAGTATCTGTTCACACAGAGGGAGCTGAACTTGAGACAGCGTAGATGGTTAGAGCTACTAAAGGATTATGATGTGGACATTCTCTATCACCCAGGTAAGGCTAATGTGGTCGCTGATGCATTGAGCAGGAGAGCAGTACAGAGTTTGTCTATGTTGATCACAGACCAGGCGCCGCTATTAGAGGAGATGAGACGACTCGAGATAGAGGTTGTGTCCCCTGGGGTCTCTGCTAGACTGACGTCTTTGGTCGTGCAGCCCACTCTGCTGGAAAGGATCCGAGAGAGACAGAGTGAGGACCCCTATTTGACCAGGATTAGGGATCAGACTTCGAGTGATCGGTTAGGGGACTTTTCAGTGGATGCTTCGGGAGTACTGAGGTACAGGGACCGAGCATGTGTGCCAGTGGATGCTGAGATCAGAGAGCAGATATTGCGAGAGGCCCATTATACACCTTATACCCTTCATCCTGGTGGGACTAAGATGTATAAGGACCTCAAGGCACACTTCTGGTGGAATGGCATGAAAAGGGACATTGGGAGATTTGTGGCTCAGTGTTTAACTTGTCAGCAGGTAAAAGCTGAGCATCGGGTGCCAGCTGGCAAGTTACAGAGTCTCCCAATCACCGAGTGGAAATGGGACCACATTACGATGGATTTTGTGGTCGGATTGCCGAGGGCACAGGGAGGAGAAGATGCTATCTGGGTAGTTGTGGATCGACTTACCAAGTCAGCGCACTTTTTGCCTATGCAGACTACTTGGCCACTCGAGCGACTAGCCCAGTTATATTTAGATGAGATAGTGAGGTTACACGGAGTGCCAGCCTCGATAGTGTCAGATAGAGATCCGAGGTTTGCTTCGCGTTTCTGAAGGAGTTTGCAGACAGCCTTGGGGACTCAGCTCAGATTCAGTATAGCTTTTCACCCACAGACTGATGGGCAGTCAGAGCGGACTATACAGATCCTGGAGGACATGCTGAGGGCTTGCGTCTTGGATTTTGGCGGAGGCTGGATTCGACACTTATCTTTGGCTGAGTTTGCGTACAACAACAGCTTCCAAGCGAGCATTCAGATGGCTCCGTTTGAAGCGTTGTATGGACGCAAGTGTCGATCACCGCTTTATTGGAGTGACGTAGGCGAGAGACGGACCTTGGGACCAGATGTACTGTTAGAGGCAGAGAAGAAGGTCCGAGTGATTCGATAGCATCTTCAGACCGCTCAGAGTCGACAGAGGAGCTATGCTGATGTTCGACGACGAGACTTAGAGTTTCAGGTTGGAGATCATGTATTTCTGAAAGTCTCGCCGTCCAAAGGGATCAGGAGGTTTGGCATCCGCGGGAAACTCAGCCCCCAATATATTGGACCCTTTGAGGTATTGGAGTGTATCGGGCCAGTTGCTTATCGACTTGCTCTTCCCCCGAGGCTAGCCGGTGTCCACGATGTTTTTCATGTTTCTACTCTGAGGAGGTACGTCTTCGACCCATCGCACGTCATTGACTTCACGCCTCTTGAGATCAGCGAGGATTTGAGGTATGAGGAGCACCCACTGCGGATTTTGGATCGAGAGGTGAGAGAATTGCGCAGTCGGGCCATTCCCTTTGTGAAGATCCTTTGGAGCTATCAGGACGAGCGCGAGGCTACTTCGCAGTTGGAGTTGGAGATGATGGACATCTACCCCTACTTGTTCGAGGCACTTGATTGAGATATGATTTTCGTTTCGAGGACCAAACTTTTGTTAGTGGGGGAGGATGTAGTGTTCCAGAATCCCCTGTTGCTTTCCCCCCATGTTTCGGGGTGAGGATCACCTATTATTGGTGTGTTGGGCCCTAACATGTCAAAGGGATGTGTTGATTGGACTCAATGAGGGTTTGGGATCAAGCCTGACCTTCGGCTGCTTTTGCCGAATTTTAGAAGTGGCTTCAGGCTGATCGGAGGCCGTATTTGGATTCAGCGCGGAAAAAACGCTTGAAAACGGCTATTTATTTGTATCTTTCTGAGTCCGGATGCCCAAAAACGGACACCGGAAGTTTTCTGTGCAAAATGGTGCACGGGGGGAGCCGTGGACCGGCCTGGGACACGTGGCGGGCGCCTATTGGGCTGGCGCACGCCTCCCGGTCCATGGGGGTGGGCCGCCGGTGCACGGTGCACCGGCGGGCCACGTGGCAGCACGCGGTAGGCCCGGTGCTGTGCGCGCGGCGCGCGGGGGCGTGCGCGGGCAGGACGGACAGGCACGGGGGGGAGCGCGGTGCACGGTGGACCGGGTCGCGCCACGTGGCGGCCCCGGGTTCGAGGGCGCAGGTGCGCGCGGTGCACCCGAGGGCGCGCGGCTGCGGCCGTACGCGGATGCGGGCGCAGGTGCGCAGACACGCGCCGGCTGGCGTGCCGGGCGGGCCAGCGCCAGCCACGTGGCGCCGCGCCAGTGGCTGGCGCCACCCACCCAGCCGCCCCGCTGGGGGGCACGTGGCCGCGCCCGGTTCGCCGAGCGCCGCTGTCCCCTGTGCGGGGGACACGTGTCGCGCCCGGGTGAACCGGCCGCGAGTGGGCCTTGGGCCGGGCCACTGTTTGGGCCCGGTTTCGGGGCCCGAAAGATTCGGGCGCCCGAAACCGGGGACACAGCCCTAATTTTGGGAATTGTTTAGTGGGCCTATATAACTCCTCCTTTCTCTCATTCTTTCTGGGTTTTCGAGTTTTAGAGAAGGATTTGGAGGGAGAGTGTTGGGTTATGTATAATTGGATCTAAATAGGGGAATAAAACACCTAGAGGGGGGTGAATAGGTGTAAACAATAAACACTCAAAAATCTTTGCGATATAAAACCCAATGCGGAAAAATAAATAACACGCAGAGATTTTTACGTGGAAAACTCCAAACCGGAGTAAAAAACCACGGGACCGATAACACGGTGAAATCCACTAGAATTAAACACGTACAAGGTGATATACCGTACTCACAGACGACTCAACCTTTTCCATATGCTCCTAGTTGATCTTCTCCGCTCGCTCCGCAACGCTTCTCGAATCCACGATTTGCGTCCAACGCCGAATCCACGGCGTCCAACGTCGAATCCACGACGTCTGACCGAATCCACGGTCTTCACCCAGTAGCACGTCTCGAATCCACGAACATACCTCGCTCCGAATCCACGAGAGCGGTTGCACCTTGAATCCGCAAGGCCACGCGAGTCCACGCGCCGATTTGGGATAAATCGTTGATTTTTGGGTGGTGATGATCCGCCGAATACTTAGATTAGAAATAGATCGGAAATACCATCTTATTCATTGATTTGATTCTACTCAGAATATGAGTATGAAAACCTAGAATCAAATCAATCAATATAGATGAAGAAACATAAGATTAAATCTAATATTTCCCTTCTTCTCTATATGTGGATCTTAGGCCGTATATAGGATTATATTTGATTATGACGGCTTTTTGGATTTCGGCTTCTGCGGCTTACCCTAGAAAAATGAATCATAGGGTCTATTTATAGGTTAGAAACCCTTGGAGAAAGATAAGAATCAAAACTAACCTTTTCTGGAATTTTACATGACGGCGATCCGGATCGGAGTTCGGCGATCCGGATTGCAGTAGCGAGAAAGACAGTTTCCAGAAAAATGAAGGTTCGGGATCCGGATCGAAGTGCCTGATCTGGATCGTTCATACAGTTCACCAAACACCAACGTTCGGGATCCGGATTGAAAAGCCTGATCCGGATTGTTCAAATAAAATGGTAAAACCAGTGTTCGGGATCCGGATCAAAAGAGGTTACGATCCGGATTGAACTTGTGTATGAACGAACACCCTTCGGGATCCGGATTGGAAAGTCTGATCCGGATCCTGAACATGTCCCATGTCCAGTTTTTGATTTTTATGCAATCAGAAATTCATCCAAGTGTTTCTACACTATAAGAAGTATTCGGATCACCAAAAATATTAAGTTAAACATACCTGATCCTTTTGAATTCTTCTTTCTTGAGATTGAGTTATATGATCCAACCTTCTTTACCTTCAATCTTCAAGACTTAACCGAATTCACGAAATACGCCAACTCAAATTCCGTAACAATCTCCCCCTTTGGCGGTTTCGTGACAAAACATAAATCCACTCAAGAAAATTCAAAAAGATATTTTTGTTGCTATCACCATACAACAAAAATTTACAATGAGATCCGAATAAAAATAGATACATGAGTTAAACTCCTAAAACAGACTCTAGACTTAGACATCTGTACTCTCTGCAAAAGAAATCATTCTTGACAAAAGAAATCGTTAGATACCTCAAGAATTTTATGTCATTCAAAAACCATACACAGAGATGAAGTTTATACTCATTTATGCTTATCATGACATTTATACATTCAGATATGTAATTAGATCATAATTAAAAACCAACATATCTTCTATGCAATCAAGATCCAAATGTCACAAACTTGTTAGTAAACATCAACTTGTTAGTTATATTACATGCCCAAATAGTTAATTGAATAGTTAGTCGAGGAATGCATTCAAACCAATACAAAACCAAAAGTTGAAGTTATACTTACCTTTCAAGTTGAGGTTATACTTACCTCCATAGTTTCAAGTTTCCTCACAAACATTGTATCATTGTTTATATACTTCTCTCTCCCCCTTTTTGTCACAAAAGTTAGCCAAAAATTACCAAAATGGAGAGAATAGCCAACAGTTCAAGTACCAAAAGTGTGAGAACTAAAACTAAAAACTAAAACTTAAAAACCTGCACAAGAAAAAAGATTAAAAATCTGCACAAGAAAAAGAAAAGTTTGAGTGCAAATCAATCATCTGAGTCAGAGACTTCAGAGCTCGTGCAGCCCAGTTTGTTCAAAATTCCTTTAAGCATTCCCGAAATCATAGAACATTCTTGTTTCATCTTGTGTATGTCCGTGGACATCTTTCTGAGTTCCAGAGCCAGTTTATCTTGTTCTTGATTGATGGAAGACACTAAGTTTGCCTTTTGGTCGATTCTTCTGGAAGTCGAAGAACGTTGTGTGACAGCTGACGGAGCAGTCTGACCTTCATTCCGAGGAGATCTTCTTGGCAGAGATTGTGAATTGTCAAGAGGTTCATTGATTTGAATTCCATTGCGTGGCGAATTCTTTTTCCTTGTGTACTGCTTAGTCGTTGAGGAAGACTTCATCAGCTTCTTGTTCTTTAGGTAAAGCTTATTTTCTTCATCAATACCTTGTTGTACTTCAGTAAGAAATGTGTCCCAATCTTCTTCATCTTCAGACTCAGTTTCAATTTGAGGAATATTCTTTGTTTCCTCTTGACATGGTTCATTTATTTCAATACCTCGAGCTCGTCCAATCCGTCGAGCAAGTCTTTTTCTTTTTAAGGAGATGGATGAAGATGTCATTAGTGCTTTTCCTTTTTCAGCAGCAGTGGGCGGAGCCTTTGATGTTTCTGCAGGCGCTTTTCCCTTCGAAGCAGTGGGTGCAGTTGCTTCAACTTGCAGCTCATCCCAATCGATCGATTCCGTCTCAGATTCCGTATAGGAATCATCTTTTGTTTTCTTCGCCTTCTTAGCCTTCTTGGGCTTGACAGTATCTCTTGTATGAACCATAGCAGCCAGAAGGAAAATGATCCAGGTGATCACCGTTGCTACTAGCTTCTTGTGAAAAGAAATCCTGTGGGAAACACCTCAAGAACACGAAAAATTGTTAATTTTCAAAAAATTGAAAAATTGTACCCAAACAATCATTATCGTGTAGAGAGACTAAGAATCAAATTAGTTTTGCAAAAATAATTTTAAAAATAGATCAATTGCATGATTTTCGAAAATTCCCATTATATGCCCTAAAACCGAAATTTTTGAAATCGAAGCCCAAAAATCCGTTTATCTTGAGAATATCTAGCATATAATCAAAACTAATCTACCCAGAGTTCTTATTTCAAAAGAAATTTGATCAAAAACCATCCACAAACGAAATAGATACAAGAATTTCATCACGTTTTGAGGAAGAATATGAAAAACTGTGAAAAACCGAGATTTTGATCAATAAAACTTACTTAGAGTCGAAGAACTTGAGTTTGAAAGCTTCCAAGATGGATGAAATCTAGAGAGAGAAGCTCTGGAGACTTTGGAACAAAAGATTGAAGTAAAGAGAAATCAAAACCCTTTTGTTCTATATAAAACCCTAGCCGCGATCCGGATCATTTCGTGAATCCGATCCGGATCGGCTACCCGCAGAGAATATCTGCGTTCGGGATCCGGATCGGCAGGTCCAATCTGGATCGTCTTCCCGCAGAAAGATATCTGCGTTCGGGATCCGGATCGGCAGGTCCAATCCGGATCGGCTCCAACTTTTTCTTCAGAAAAATTTAGAAAAATTCCATAAAATCCAGAAAAAGTATGTAAACACTTTTGTGTATCAACTTTAAATAAAAATCATCGTTTCATACAACAAGAAATAGATTATGCCAAATCTATCAATAACATCCAACAAATGAAACGAAAATTTATAAAAATTAAATCCCTTAAAGTTGAACAACTTCAATTACATCTAACTTGATCTTATGAGTAATGCCTTTATCAAATCATCAATTCGGTAAAGAAAATGAAATACAAAGATCAATAGATGTCTGAAATCCCAAATATGGTAGATAATATATCTAGACAATCTGTTGAAGAGAGTGCCTCTTTGAGCATCTTTCATAAAAATTCCCACCTTATACCAACCTTGAAATTTTGACAGAGTCAAGTATTTCAACATGCATTTTACTTAATCAAACTTGAAAAACCTTGCTTGGTATACATGTGGTAGCTGCACACAGTACTCGGACGACCGAGGTGGTAGCTCTTTCCTTCATGTGGTGGTAGTTTTCACACTCCTCATTGGGATGTAACTCTTTCCACATCTTTTGAGCATAATACTTTTTCTTTGACTCCCCCTCAATTGGCTATCAATTATTTAAGATATAA
Organism: Tillandsia leiboldiana; assembly: GCA_029204045.2. Classification (NCBI taxonomy): domain Eukaryota; kingdom Viridiplantae; phylum Streptophyta; class Magnoliopsida; order Poales; family Bromeliaceae; genus Tillandsia; species Tillandsia leiboldiana. The sequence continues at coordinate 4,621 of JAQNDB010003980.1, read as the reverse complement.
AGTATTCAGCCAAAAATTGATCTCGATTTCATACTCGACTAAATAGTCAAATAAGATAATAACTATACCAAGAGATCATTGAGAGAGAAATTGACTTTGATCAAAACAAAGATGAGTTAATTGACACAAATGATCATTGCATCAAATGAAATATTATGATATCTAAAGCATAATAGATTTCTAAATATATAAAAGGATGCAGTTAAAGTCAATAAAACTAATGCTCAATTAATGTTCTATGTCTAAGCATAGATAATGAACAAAAACACAAAAACAAAACCTAACCTAAGCAAGAGTTTCAAAAAGAGGTTATTTCAAGGAAAGCATTCCAATTGCTTTACGCAAATGAATAAAATATTTTTGATCCAAAGGTTTTGTTAAAAAGTCAGCTAATTGATCTTCAGTTGAAATGTAGGAAATTTGAAGAATATTTGATTCAACTAGCTCTCTAAGAAAATGATATCTAAGTTCAATGTGTTTTGTTCTTGAGTGCAACACAGGGTTTTTGGAAATGTTAATAGCACTGGTGTTGTCACATAAAACAGTTACCGAAGTTGCTGAAATCCGGAAGTCGCTCAACACGCTTTTCATCCAAATGAGTTGAGTTGAACAACTACCCGCTGAGATATATTCCGCTTCGGCAGTCGAGAGTGCAATGCAGTTTTGCTTTTTACTATGCCATGCAATAAGACAATGGCCAAGATAAAAACATGCACCACTCGTACTTTTCCGATCATCCACTGATCCTGCCCAATCGGCATCTGAATATCCAATAATATCTAGCCTTGTTCCCATTGGATACCAAATTCCGAAATTTACAGTTCTTTTGACGTACCGGATGATCCGTTTCACCGCTTTCAGGTGATCCTCCTTTGGTGCTGATTGATATCTCGCGCAGATCCCAACACTAAAGGATATGTCCGGGCGACTAGCTGATGGTAGAGTAGACTTCCAATCATACTTCGATAGAGTTTCTCGTCTACACTATCACTAAGAGATTCACTTCCTAATCCCTTATTGCTAGTTCCCATTGGAGTAGGAAAATCTTTAGAATCTTCTAATCCGAATTTCTTCACCAACTCCTTTGCATACTTGGATTGACATAGATGGATGCCTTCACCATTTTGTTTCACTTGCAATCCAAGAAAGTAAGTCAATTCGCCCATCATGGACATCTCAAATTCGCTTTCCATGGTTTCTGCGAATTTAGAAGCATCATTATCCTTTGTTGCTCCAAATACAATGTCATCGACATAGATTTGTGCAACAATGAAGTTATCCTGATAATTCTTCACAAAGAGTGTCCGATCTGCTCCCCCTCGAGTATAGCCCTTTTCCAAAAGGTGCTTTGTCAACCTTTCGTACCACGCTCGCGGTGCTTGTTTTAAACCGTAAAGAGCCTTTTTCAAACGAAAAACATGGTTAGGTAGTTTACAGTCTACAAAACCTTTCGGTTGAGCCACATAAACTTCCTCATTTAAAAACCCATTTAAAAATGCGCTCTTAACGTCCATTTGAAAGAGTTTTATTTTAAAGTGACAAGCAATAGCGACTAAGATACGAATGGACTCGAGTCTAGCTACAGGGGTGAACGTTTCATCAAAGTCTATACCTTCTATTTGAGAGTAGCCTTGAGCAACTAAACGTGCTTTGTTCCTGATGATGGTACCATCCTCATTTTTCTTATTCTTGAAAATCCATTTAGTACCGATCACATTGTGTTGCTTCGGAGGCGTCGTTAATTCCCAGACTTTGTTTCGTTCGAACTGATGGAGCTCTTCCTGCATTGCTTCAATCCAGTAGTCATCCTGAAGAGCTTCATCGACGTTCTTTGGTTCGATCATGGAAACGTAGCAAGCGAATCCACAAACCAACTGTCTCTGAGTTTTGACTCATTCTTGTGGGTCTCCAATGATGTTTGATTCAGGATGATCCTTGGAGATGCGTAACATTTGAGGTAATGGAGTACTCGGAGGTATATGAGATGATTCCTGCACATCAGATAAACTTGAAGAACCATTAGATGCATCATTAATATTGGAAGTATTATAATGAGAAGATGCATTTGCAGAAGTATCATCATCAAGAGAGATATCAGGAGTAGATTTATCAGATGCAAAGTGGAAAGCTTCATCTACTTTAACATTTATAGATTCTACGATCGTCTTAGATTCCAAGTTAAATACCCGATATGCTCTACTATTTGTAGAATAACCCAAGAAAATCCCTTCGTCACTTCGAGAGTCAAATTTTCCAAGATTTTTACGGTCACGTAAAATATAACACCGACTCCCAAAGATATGAAAATATTTGATGTTTGGTTTTCTACAACACCATAGTTCATATGGTGTATTTAACGTTCCCGGGCGTAAATAAACTCGATTAATTAGATAGACATCGGTGTTGACAGCTTCAGCCCAAAAATATAACGGTAAGTTCCGGCTATGAAGCATGACACGTGCCATCTCTTGTACAACCCTGTTTTTGCGCTCGACTACACCATTCTGTTGAGGTGTATAGGGTGCTGAGAATTCATGTTTAATGCCATTGGAAGTGCAAAAATCAATGAATTTAGAATTTATGAATTCTCCACCTCTATCACTTCTAACACGAATGATCTTTTCATTCTTTTCAATCATAATACGAAAGCAAATCTCGTGAAAAGAATCAAAAGTATCAGCTTTCTCTTTTAAAAATGCTACCCATGAATACCTAGAGAAATCGTCAACCAATAAGAAAATATACCATTTACCTCCCAGGGATGGTTGACGTGTCGGCCCCATAAGGTCCATATGCAATAATTCTAAGGGTCGTTTGGTACCAACGTGGTTCAAGTTCTTGTGTGCAGTCCTGGATTGCTTTCCCTTTTGACAACCACCACACACAATGTTTTGATTAAGTGTAAGTTTAGGAACCCCCTTGACCACGTCTTTGTTTGAAATTCTAGCAAGTTCCTTAAAATTTATGTGACCTAGCCTTTCATGCCAAAGTGTTTCATTATTCAAAGAGGCTAAGTTACAATTTTCAGAAATTTTATTTGGAACAACATAACAATTGTTTTCAGATCTAACCCCCTTTAAAAAGAAAATATGGTCCTTATCAGTTACAACACATTCAACAGATGAAAAATTAACTGAATAACCATTGTCGCAAAGTTGACTAATACTTATGAGGTTAGTCTTAAGGCCATCAACAAATAACACATTATTTAGAATCGGGCCATCTGGAATAGCTACTGTTCCTTTTCCAACAATTTTGGAAGACTGACCGTCTCCGAAAACTACACGTCCTCCGGAGATTTTCTCAAAATTTTGAAAGCAGTTTTTGTCACCGGTCATGTGACGGGAACAACCGCTATCCAGATACCAAGACGAATTATCATATGCATGAAAGGAAATATTTGTAACAAGACAAGGGAAGATTTCACCTTTGCGTACCCAAACCTTTCGAGTTTTAGTGTACGTCGGAAATGATTGTGAAGTTGACACCTTTGGTGAAAGCGTCTTGTGTGATCCATCGCTTTTCCTTGAAGTCGTCTTCGTCTTGTTTGATGAACTACCGAGGCTATTTTCCTTCGAATAATTTGCATTTGATTTCCGAGGAATCACCCTTTTGGTAGTCGTTGCAAGAAGTGCTTGAGTTGAGCGTTTGGCTCCCATCTTGCAATTCGTCCTTATGTGCCCTGCAATACCACAACGAAAACATACCTTGGTGCTTGACGATCCCGAGGAGGATGAAGTAGGCTTGTTGTCGTTGCTTGTCGTTAGTTCCGGTGTCGGAGGAGGAGATACCGACTGGGGCACAAAGACTGTCCCAACCGAACTAAAATTGTCTTCAGTTCGATTGTATCCGAGGCCGAATTTGTTTGTTTGACCAAGACCAAGAAGCTTATCCAACTTACTCCTTCCTGATGAAAATCGCTGTAAGTCATCCTTGAGTTGGAGAATGGTCTCTGTCATTTCCAATTTTTCCTGTCGGGCCTCGCCGTAGAGCTTCAAGAAGTAATTCGCTTTGTTCACCATATCTACATAATTCTTCTCGAATTGCTCATTGGACTCTTGAAGGGAAACATTTGCTTTTATCAGATTATCCCTTTCCACTTCAAGATCGGTCGAGAGAGAAGTTACCCTTTTTACTTCTTCTTCGAGATCCTGCAATCTCCCTCTCAACCCCTTGTTTTGCTTAGCCAGTTTCTTTGAATCCCTTAAAAGCTTATTGTAGGCAAGAGCAAAATCTTCACCTTCCGAATTATCCGATTCATCGTCCGTAGCAATTTTTTCAACGGTGGAGTTGGACAATGACTCGGATGAATTAGCCATTAAGCACATGAAGGGTGAAGATGTGGACGCGTGGAATGCCATTGCGTTATCATCTTCATCACTTGACGATGACTCATTTGACGATGAGGTGTCATCCCAAGTGACGGCTTGCATCGCCTTCTTCTTGGACGGATTCTTATTTGGACACTCCGTTGAGATATGGCTGTATCCTCGGCACTTGAAGCATTGGACTTGTCCTTCTGAGCTTTTCTTATCCTTTGAAAAGCTTTCTTGCTTTCTTGATTTTTGACTTGAAAAACCTTTGCCTTTCTTCCACTTTCCGGAGGATGAAGTTTTTACTT
>JAQNDB010003979.1:0-26267 GCA_029204045.2 Tillandsia leiboldiana | reverse complement strand
GCCTCCTCCACAGGATTCTGTGGGGTTATATGTAATATAGATCTAAATAGGGGAAAAAACATCTAGAGGGGGGTGAATAGGTGTTGTAAACAATAAACACTCAAAAAATCATTGCGCAATAAACCCAATGCGGAAAAATAAATGAACACGCAATATTTTTACGTGGAAAAAACTCCAAACCAAAGTAAAAAACCACGGGACGATAACCGGTGAAATCCAATAGAATTGAAACACGTACAGGGTGATTTAACGTACTCACAGACGACTCAACCTTTTACCATACGCTCCTAGTTGATCTTCTCCGCTCGTTCCGCAACGCGTCTCGAATCCACGATCTGCGTCCAACGCCGAATCCACGGCGTCTAACGTCGAGTCCACGACGTCTGACCGAATCCACGGTCTTCACCCAGTAGCACGCTTCGAATCCACGAACGTACCTCGCTCCGAATCCACGAGAGCAGTTGAACCTTGAATCCACAAGGACACGCGAATCCACGCGCCGATTTTGGGGAAATCGTTGTTTTTGGGTGGTGATGATCCGCCGAATACTTAGATTAGAAATAGATCGGAAATACCATCTAAGTATTCATTGATTTGATTCTACTCAAAATCTGAGTATGAAAACCTAGAATCAAATCAATCAATTATAGATGAAGAAACATAGAATTAAATCTAGTATTTCCTTTCTCCTCTATATGTGGATTATTCTTTCACGGCCGCCTCTTTTTCAATATATGCCGCTCTTTCTCTAGCCCTAGAACAAGAATCATAGGGTCTATTTATAGGTTAGAAACATTAGAAGGAGATAATGTCACGACGTCCGGCTCGACGAAACCTATTAGGTAGCGGTTTTTGGTTCGCTAAAATTCAGCTCCATAATTTAAAATCCATCTTATTCTGTAAATTATACATTTCGGCACGCTTTACGAGGCTTTAGGCTCGTCAAATGCAAATTTCGTCAGCGCCACTACGCTCAGAACGTCGAAAATAGCTAAGATTGACTACTCACACTCTTATGTTCAGGGTCTAGACAGCGAAACGGCCGACGTCGATCGACGGGGGATTTAAAACAGGGGTTACTATTCACAACTTAAGTTGTGGGGCCCGCCCGGTTCTTTGCTGATTTCTGGATAATCCGACCGTTGGATCGAAAACATATGCATATGAATCTTTCATGTTTCGACGAGACGGTCGCAATGGTGATCTCGGATTTTCGAGATCAGGCCCCGATCATAAGTCGATATTTTAGGGCCACTATTGCACCACTAATAGTTCAATTTTACTATTTAATAACCCAGGCAATTATTTTAAGCTTAATTTTCAGATTTTAAAATCACGGTTACTACATCACTCCCCCCTTAATAGAAGTTTCGTCCACGAAACTTAACTACATCAGGACATCAAACAGTCCACTAACACAGGGTACCACAGCGACAATCAGTCGCAGAACATCTGCATTGTCCCAACCAACACTAGTGACAATCAGTCATACAACACCATTGAAAACTGTAAAGGTGCACTAACAAACCGAAAAGCTCATCAAAACATCAGTACTGTCTGACACAACTCAGGGCTACTAGTTTCGACAGGTTGCTTGTAAAAGCCGACGTCGCTTGTATAGACGTCCAAAAATCACAGTGAAACTAGTCAACTACACACATGTACGGTAAAGATCTGTCTAAAATCCAATCACAAGCTACGAGTAATCACCCTGTGCTTAGGAGGCAACTAATTAAGGCTAACTTATAGGAAGGTACACATACAGACCCAATCATAATACACCCCTTTTTGCGGGGTAAAGTATTTCATCCACTCTTTCGACAGTACGTTGTCTGCAGCCAACGTGCTTATCAAAAGAATAGAAAAATACCCACAATCTATCGCCAACAACTAGTTGGAGACATAACTCACAGCGAACCAACAGAAGGTACCAACGTACCTTACAACACCAATCTCTAAACCGATACTGAAAACCAATATCAAACACCGCTAATACATCGTGGTCACGAGTGCCACTTTGGCAACTCACAAAAAAAAAATCAAAATGATATCACAGTGCTCACTAACACTTTGAATTCCACACTAGTGGCTAACATAGCTCTAGCGACACTAGTCGCAACTTAAAACGTCGACAGGGGTGATCGCAACCCCTCTAACTGACCGCAGGCAAGGAGTAAAATAAACACGAGCTGAGTTCATTACGGACTACCATCGGATCCTCAAACTGTCAACCAACTAGGTACAACAGACTCTCAAGTCTTAGTGCACCACAATTACAACCTCACTAAGACATAGCCACAACGGCTAATATTGCTGTAACAGAACCTGTAATGATCCACGAAATCCAATGCAAGAGGTGGGACCTGAATACAACACCAACCCAATCAGGGTTACCACCTGGCTCATAAGCCACTGAAACTGATCAATACTACAGTGGCGCCAGCGCGCCCACTAACACTTCCACCTCTGCTGGAATACTCGTGAATCACAGACAATATCACACTGATCAGGGATAGGACACGACTCGACCGACCATACTGTACTCGAGCTCCTAACCCCGCACTCTCGCGTCAGACTCAAGTCATCCTAGGGCTCAATCCTAGCCATTTCCTAGGTATCTTATACCTATGCTCTGATACCATCTAATCTGTCACGCCCCGAGTTTCAAAACAGCAGTAGAATTTTTTTTTTTTTTTTTTCAGAGTTCAAACTTTAACTCAGGACGTGAACAGACCGCCACATGCATAGGAAATCCTCTGTCCACACGGACAGAGTCTCCCCTATACATGCTCGGCTAGGCAGATACAATAATGCAATCAGAGGGCAGTATAATTAACAACTAAACCAAATATAAAACTCTACAGCTAACACATCCACATCAATACATGACATAGTCCACAGATACTCCAATTAAGAAGAATACAAAAATATCTATGATCACGATACTATAAACTGGAAATACTAGCACTGGGCCACTGCGGCCAATAGCAGGGACAACTCTAGCGCAACAGCTCACTGGATCGTCCCAATCTCCCAGCACCCGACTGACCTGAAAAATGGTCACCCAGGGGGTGTGAGATACACTCTACATGTATCCCAGTGGGCACGACGAGCCGAGAAATAGCAAGTCGTATCTACGGATACAATGATAAGCGGATAGTAACAACTGAAAAGATCTGAAGCTGAATAACAAGATGTAGATATAAAATCTAAGCATGCTGAAGTGGAAACAGGGGTACTCATAGAACAAGCTAATCATGCTGTAACTAATAATCTGGTAGGCAGGAAATAATCATGCAACAAACAAAGCTGTAAACTGGAATGCTGAAAAACAAGAAGTACCCAATCAATGCCACTATTGGTCACTGGGACCTCAGGCTAAATACCACCTGTACACCAATCTGCTGTCATAACCCTCTGGGCTCACGGGTCGCCACTGCTGACCACTTTACCGGTAAAGTACACCACTGCGGGGGATCAACCCGCTACTGTACGTGAAAGAACAGCTGGGCTCTGTGGCGATCATAATGCTGATGCTCAAGCTCGTGGTCTAAAGACCACACAAATGGCAATAAGCTGAGAAATCCCTATCGGGATGCTGAAGGCTGTAATAATCACAGATGCTATACAACTGAATCTGAATAACAGAAGCTGAATATCTGAACTGTAACTGAAACTAAATAGCAGAACTGTACACCTATTCTATCATGCATCATAGAACAGGAAATGCTGGCATAACTAGGCTGATAACCAAACAAACATGGTATATGTCAAGCTGTATAACCCTATACGTACTAAATGCTGAGAATGAAAGCATATAAAGAGCTCAACTGAAATATCTAGGCAACATAGCTGTAATAACTGAATGCTGGAATCGAAATAAACAGAAAGGCTCAAGCATAGGCTCAGGGTTACACCAAAAACAGGGGTCCAACCTACCACGGCACCCCATAGGGCAAACCTGATAAAGCCCGGACCGAAGATAAACCCACCTCAATGATCACGGTGGCTGCTGGATGGCTCGCAAGATGGCGGCAGACTGTTGGGACCTGAATCATAAGTACAGGTCAGAATAGACTCTCACACATACCCAACCCACTGACACACTGTGTGCAGACAAGCTAAACAGGGAATGTCACGCCCCGGGGGACTATTTTTAGCGGAAACGAATTACAAAAGGTAGTAAAATTTTTTTTTTTTTGAAAACCTTCTTCCCCAGCACGTGCCCAGATCCGCCGCATATACAGGGTCACTCTACAAACGGACAGAGTCTCCCCTGTATATGCACGGCGTAACGGTTTGTACAATGTTCATAAGGTAGTAAACGATCAATCACAACAATCCAGAACATACAACCATTCACACTGCGTTGAATAAGGCTCACGGCCGTTCAGTTTGAAAGGATAAATCCACAAGGTTGAAACGGTGCCCACCCGGCACCCATATTTTGAAAACCCATTTCGAAAGCAACATAAACTCAGGGTTTTGGAAAGTAGTGCCCACACGACACTTAGATTTTTGAAACCTATTTTCGGAAGCATCATAAACTCAGGGTTTTGAAAGCGGTGCCCACACGACACCCGAGTTTTGAAATAGAAGTTTTCGCGATCTTTTCTTTGGTTTACTCTTTTATTTTCCAAAACGGCCAACAGAGGAATAAGGAAAGACAAAGAAATTAAATAGTCACCATACCGACATCCACACTGACCCCACGAGGGTATCGAGAACCATCCACAATCTACAAATAGCAAATGGAATGCGAAAGAAAGAGATAAAAATACTGTTCAGGTCTCCAGGGACCCAGAATCTCTCGCCGCGGCCTCACCGTCGCCTAACTCTCCCCCCGGTAGGACCCTGTCGCAAAGTGGGAAGTCAGCGACTAGATAACAGTGATAATAGTAAAGCGGGTAAAGAAAACAACGTCCAACCGTAGCCTATCCGGAGCAACCACCCTCGCAAGGGAAAAGTAAAATCAACCACCTATGAACCTGCAATACCCGATCCCGCCGGACAACTAAACCGACGGATCGCACCACGCCCAAGTCGGACAACTAAACCGAATGGGTCGCACCGCTCCCCCGCCGGACAACTAAACCGACGGGTCGCGCCGCTCACACCTTGGCGCATCCATGCCCCACAACTAAAGGGGTCCCACTCCATCCTGTGGGTATACACGGGTCAACGACCACTTTTCCGGAAAAGCGCACCCTTTGCGGTGGCCAAACCGCGGGTGCGCGTGCTGCAGCCTCGAGCCAAGTAACCGAACGACAATAGTATACAAGATAATAGTGACCATAAGGATTTCCATGTTAGTATCAACAAATACCGTGAAATTTTACTCAATTTGACATACATCGAAATAACCGGAAACGCTTAAAGATTGAAGTACAGCTGTCGGGAACCCGACGTTTGATCCCAAAATAAAACCCACCTGTCACTTGTGACGATCGATGCTCGACCTTCCTCGCGTCCCGGCACGCTCCCCGAAGCTACAAACAGGATCCCCGGGCGGGAAGTCAAAACCGATAGATAAAATCAACGAAGCCCCGAACGCTAATCTGCTCCTGACGGCGGCAGCAAGCCCTGCGCCGCCCTGCTGCCCGCGCGGCGCCTCGTATGCGCGGGCTGCCCCGCGCGGCGCCCCGCATGCGGGCGGCCCCGCGCGGCGGCCCCTGCATGTGGGCGGCCCCCCGCGCGGTGGCCCCTGCATGCGGGCGGCCCCGTGCGGCGCCCCCTGCATGCGGGCGGCCCCGCGCGGCGCCCCCTGCATGCGGGCGGCCCCGCGCGGCGCCCCCGCAGGCGGGCGCCCCCCCGCGCGGTGGCCCCTGCATGCGGGCGGCCCCGCGCGGCGCCCCCTGCATGCGGGCGGCCCCGCGCGGCGCCCCCGCATGCGGGCGGCCCCGCGCGGCGTCCCCGGCAGGCGGGCGGCCCCCCGCACGGTGGCCCCTGCATGCGGGCGGCCCCGCGCGGTGGCCCCTGCATGCGGGCGGCCCCGCGCGGTGCCCCCGCATGCGGGCGGCCCCGCGCGGTGCCCAGCCGCTCGGGGGAACTGCTCGCAGGCACGGGCGGCCCCGCGCGGCCTCAAGCTCGCGCGGGTGCCCTGCCGGCGGGTGGCTCGTCCCTCCCTCGCCTCCGAGGGCGGCGGATGCCCGTCTCCGAAACCCTCCAAGAATCCCCCTTCCCCTTCCTCGATCAAGAACCGAAAAGGGAAAACGACCATGCTCACCTCGTTTTTCGTCGGCTAGGGTTCCACGAGGGTGATCGTGCCGTTCTTGCGCGCCCGTCTCCAAGGTTGTGCGGGCGTTCGTCCCTTTTCCTCGATCGCCTCCTTGGTTCTACACGCCGACTGGTGGGAAAGGGGAAGAATAGGGGAGGGAGGAAGGCGGCTCGTCTTCTGCGCTCAGGAAACCGTCTGTCGAGGGTGCGAGAAGTGGGAATCCCGAACCCTAACCGCAAACCAAAGGATAAATCATCCGGTCCCTAAACGAACGGGTGGGACTTAACCCCAAACCTCAAAGGGGGACAAAGTAGTAGGTCACAAACCTGGGTCCGGTCCGCCTCGAAAACCGCGTTAGTCGCCTGGACTGTCGGCAGTCTTCCGGAATTTATTCTGGGAGATCCCGGCGTCAGAATCCAAAACCGATCGCGCCGCCGTTCTCCGTTTCGCGAGCCTTATTATCTAAAAATACCCGCGAGCCCCGACAGCCTGCCCAGAAACAAGGAATTAAAAACCACCTTCCAGACCCCTTAAGCGGACCGTGGTGCACTAAAGATTAAAATAAAGGGGATCCGGGTTCCCCGAAACCGGCAGGTATTACACCACTTACCTCTTAAAACGAGTTTCGTCCTCGAAACTCAACCCTGAGTTGCGGTGAAAAGATTGGGGTAGCTCTCTCTCATTTTTGACTCTAGCTCCCACGTTGCTTCTCGTTCCTCCTGGTTGCTCCAGAGCACCTTCACGTAGGGGATGACTCGGTTCCGCAGCATTTTGTTTTCTCTTGCTAGGATACGCACGGGGGTTTCCTCGAAGCTTAGGTCCTCCTTGAGTTCGAGTGAGGAGGCGTCCAACACGTGTGACGGGTCGGAAAGATATTTCCGGAGCATGGACACGTGGAAAACATTGTGGACCCGGTCGAGGTTAGGCGGTAGGGCAAGGCGGTACGCCACTGGGCCAATGCGCTCCAAGATCTCAAAAGGCCCTACGTACCGTGGACTCAACTTGCCTCTCAACCCGAAACGCCTGATCCCTCTGGATGGTGAGACCCGTAAGAACACGTGCTCTCCCACTTGAAATTCCAAATTGCGGCGCCGTCGGTCTGCGTAGCTCTTCTGTCGGCTTTGGGCGGTCAGCAAACGCTGTCTGATGAGGCGTACCTTCTCTTCAGTCTCTTCCACCAATTCGGGTCCCAGGAATTTCCGTTCGCCCAAGTCGTCCCAACAGATCGGGGATCGGCAGCGTCTCCCGTATAAGGCTTCGTAGGGCGCCATCTGGATGCTGGCCTGGTAGCTATTGTTGTAGGCGAATTCCACGAGGGGTAGGTAGCGTGCCCAACCGACTCCCCAGTCAAGCACACAGGCGCGTAGCAGGTCCTCGAGGGTCTGAATCACTCGCTCCGATTGTCCGTCCGTCTGAGGGTGAAAGGCTGTGCTGAAATGGAGCTTGGTCCCCAGGGCTTGCTGTAGGCTCTGCCAAAACTTCGAGACGAAGCGGGTGTCCCTGTCTGAGGTGATGGATGCCGGTACTCCGTGCAGTCTCACGATCTCGCTGAGGTAGGCCTGTGCCAATCGCTCTCTGGTCCAGGTTGTGTGGATGGGCAGGAAATGTGCTGACTTGGTTAGCCGGTCCACAATGACCCAAATTGCGTCGTGCCCCTGCGGCGAACGTGGGAACCCAGAGACAAAGTCCATGGTAATCTGATCCCACTTCCACTTCGGCACTGGTAAGGGCTGTAATTTTCCCGCCGGCCGCTGATGCTCTGCCTTAATCTGCTGACATACCAGGCAATGAGCTACATGTCGTGTCACGTCCCCCTTCAGCTTAGGCCACCAAAAGGTCTGCTTGAGGTCCCTGTACATCTTCGTGCCCCCCGGGTGCGCCGCATAAGGAGCGCGGTGAGCCTCTACCAGGATTTCCTCCTTCAATTCCAGCGAATCTGGTACGCAGAAACGCCCGCGGAACCGCATGACGCCGTCGCTTCCCACTGCAAAGTCGTTTTCCCTGGTCCGGGTGGATCTTGTCTCGCACGAGCTGTAAGTGCGGGTCCGCCAGTTGCCCTTCTCGGATTCTCTCGAAAAGCGTCGGCTTGACCACCAACGCTGTCAGTTGGGCAACAGTGCCCGCTGGTACCACCTCCAACTTCAGTCGTGAAAGTTCTGCAATCAAGGTGCTCTGCCCAGTTATCGCGCTCCCCGACGCCCCATCCTGATGCCCTTTCCTGCTCAATGCATCGGCCACCACGTTTGCCTTCCCGGGGTGATATTGAATCGTCAGGTCGTAGTCTTTCAACAGCTCTAGCCATCGTCTCTGTCGCAAGTTTAATTCTTTTTGGGTGAAGATGTACTTAAGACTCTGATGATCCGAGAAGACGTTACAGTGGACTCCAAAGAGATAGTGCCTCCATAATTTTAAAACGAAGACGACTGCGGCCAGTTCTAAGTCGTGTATCGGGTAGTTCTTTTCGTAGTCCTTCAGTTGCCTGGACGCGTAGGCAATCACCTTCCCCTGTTGCATCAGGACGCCACCCAGACCGATCCTCGATGCGTCGCAGTACACTTCATAATCCTCTCCGGGTGTCGGCAGCACAAGTATTGGTGCCCTGGTTAACCTCCTCTTGAGTTCCTCAAAGCTCTCTTGGCACTTAGCCGTCCATATAAACTTTTCCCCTTTCTTGGTCAACCGGTTTAAAGGGGCCGCAATCTTCGAGAAACCCTCGACGAAGCGTCTGTAATATCCCGCCAGTCCCAAGAAGCTGCGGACCTCCGTCACTGTCGTCGGCGGCTACCAGTCGATCACCGATTCCACCTTCTTGGGGTCCACGGCGATTCCCTCTGCCGAGATCACGTGCCCTAGGAAACCCACCTCTCGTAGCCAGAATTCACACTTCTTGAGCTTCGCGAACAGCTTCTGATCCCTGAGGGTCTGGAGGATCGTTCGCAAATGGTCTTCGTGTTCCTCGTCGGTGGCTGAATAGATCAGGATGTCGTCGATGAAGACCACCACGAACCGGTCCAAGAAAGGTCTGAAGATCCGGTTCATCATGTCCATGAAGACGGCAGGGGCGTTCGTAAGTCCGAACGGCATAACCGTGAACTCGTAGTGGCCATACCGGGTCCGGAAAGCAGTCTTCGGGATGTCCTCGTCCCGAACCCGGAGTTGGTGGTAGCCCGATTGCAGATCGATCTTGGAAAAGACCGTCGCCCCTCTCAGCTGGTCGAAGAGGTCATCTATTCTGGGCAGGGGGTACTTATTCTTCACCGTGACTTTGTTTATTCCCCTGTAATCAATGCAGAGACGCAGGCTTCCGTCTTTCTTCCGCACAAAGAGTACTGGGGCGCCCCAAGGTGATACACTCGGTCTTATGAACCCCTTATCCAAGAGGTCTTCCAGTTGTGCTTTAAGCTCTTTTAACTCTGCGAAGGCCATTCGGTAAGGCGCCTTCGTAATAGGCTGCGTGCCCGGTAGTAGTTCGATAGGGAACCCCACTTCCCGTTCAGGGGGCATCCCAGGCAGTTCCGTGGGAAAGACGTCGGGGAAGTCCCTCACCACTGGGATATCGGCAGGCGTCGTCGGGGGTCGGGTGGCCAAGTCCACCGATGCTAAATAGGCCACGCAACCACCCTCCACCAGTCTTCTGGCCCGTGCCGCTGAAATAATCGCCGGAAAGGAGATGCTCTTACACATCATGTACACATGCTCAGGGAAGCCCGGTTCTTGTAACCGCAGCTGTCGCTTGTCGCAATCGATGAGCGCCTGGTACCTCGTGAGCCAGTTCATGCCCAGCACCACGTCGTACTCCTTCAGGGGGATTACCACCAAATCCCAAGGACATGCCAGTCGCCCTAACTTAACCGGGCAGGCGGTCACAACGCTGACCGCCTCCAAGGTCCCCCCCCGCCGTTTGCACCGTCAAGAAGTTTTCGAGGGGTGTCTCCTCGAGGCCACACAGAAACACGAAGTCACGGGAAATGAAAGAGTGTGTTGCTCCGGTGTCGAAAAGAGTTCTAGCATGGGAATTTGAAACAGAAGTAGTACCTGCAAGAGCGTCCTCCGGCGGATCCGCCTCTTGGCGGGTCATCGAGAAAACCCGTCCGCCAGGTTGTGGCCGCCTATCCTCCTCTCGCCGTGGTACAGGGGGTTTGGACGTCGACCCCACCGGAGCTTTTCCCCGCCCTGACAGTTGTGGCGAGGGTGTGGAAGCTGCTGAGGACGCAGATCCCCCGGCTAAGGGGCAGTTGCGGCGAAAGTGCCCCGATTTGCCGCATCGGAAGCAATGGTCTCCCCTTTGGGGGCAGTCCCCCGCTCGGTGTCCTCCCCCACAAATAACGCAAGGCCTGTCTCCTGTCCTCGGTCCTCCTGCCGGTGCGCTCCGAGATCCCGACTGTGGCCTCCACCGCTTGGGGGGTCGGCTTCCACTAGAAGAGCCTCTCCCGGAGTATTGCTGCGGTCGCTTCCTTTCCTCATGGTGCGCCGGGCCCCCCCTCCTGGCGCGAGTAACGGCGAACCCGCGCTCCACCACCGTGGCCCTGTCGACCACTTTCTGAAAAGTGTGCAAATCAGCTGCTTGCACCACTTCGAAAATATCACTCCGCAGTCCGTCCACGAAGAGTTGCGCCTTATGGGACTCGTCCCTTATCATGAAAGGGACGCAGTTGGCCAGTCGTACAAATTCGCGCTGATATGCCATCACTGTCTTACTCCCCTGCTGGATGTGGTTCAAGTCATCCTCCAACTTCTTTTTAACGCTGCTTGTGAAAAAGGCTCCAAACAGCTCCTGTTTGAACGTCGTCCATGACGGAAGTACGGCGACGCCCTTTGCGGGATCAGGGCGCACCGTCTTCCACCATAAGCGGGCGTTCCCCTCCAGGAAGTGAACCGCCAGGGGGACCCGCTCGTCATCCTCCATGAGTAAGTCCTCGAATAACTTCTCCATCGATCCCACCCACTTCTCGACGACCCAGGGATCAGTCGTCTCCCCGTCGAACGTGGGTGGGTCGTACTTCTTAAAGTCGGCCAGGTTGGCCCGCACGCGGTCCCGCTCAGTCAGCGGAACTAACCCCTCCCCCGTGGCGGCGGCAGCCACAGAAGGGGAAGGGGTGACCACGGTCTCCCCCGAGGCACCCCCGCCGGTGCTTCCCGGCGCCGGCCCCGCAGTTGCTGTCGCGGTTACCGCCGCTGGCGTCGTCGTCTGGGGTGGAGGTACCTCGTCTGCGGCAGTCGCTGTAGGGGCCACTCCTGCGCTGACCCCCGTCGTCGGCGCGCCTGGCCCCTGCGGAGGGGCGGTGGCGACCGTCACCGTCGCGGCCGGTTGCTGCTGCGTCAATTGACGCACATGAGACGTGAGGGTCGCCAGCTGCCCCGCCATGTCCCTCAGTTGTTGTCGTAGGAGCTGGTTCTCTGCGGCCGCCGACGTCGTCGCGTCTGCCCCTGCATCCTCGGCCGATGATCTAGTACGGGCCATTGCTGTGCACAAAAAATAAGTCAGTTCTAGGCTCCACTAACAACCAACGAACCATCTGTCGAGAGAAGAGGACTCGGACTTATTTCCCCCCCCCCTCGATCACTCGCGTCCTACTCTCCTACGACCTATCCATTCCATTCCTTTGTAGTTAAGTGGGTATTCCTGTGGACGTCGGCACCGACTGTTGTGATTGAAAGCAAGTCTCTGATACCATCTTCATCTGTCACGCCCCGGGGGACTATTTTTAGCGGAAACGAATTACAAAAGGTAGTAAAATTTTTTTTTTTTGAAAACCTTCTTCCCCAGCACGTGCCCAGATCCGCCGCATATACAGGGTCACTCTACAAACGGACAGAGTCTCCCCTGTATATGCACGGCGTAACGGTTTGTATAATGTTCATAAAGGTAGTAAACGATCAATCACAACAATCCAGAACATACAACCATTCACACTGCGTTGAATAAGGCTCACGACCGTTCAGTTTGAAAGGATAAATCCACAAGGTTGAAACGGTGCCCACCCGGCACCCATATTTTGAAAACCCATTTCGAAAGCAACATAAACTCAGGGTTTTGGAAAGTAGTGCCCACACGACACTTAGATTTTTGAAACCTATTTTCGGAAGCATCATAAACTCAGGGTTTTGAAAGCGGTGCCCACACGACACCCGAGTTTTGAAATAGAAGTTTTCGCGATCTTTTCTTTGGTTTACTCTTTTATTTTCCAAAACGGCCAACAGAGGAATAAGGAAAGACAAAGAAATTAAATAGTCACCATACCGACATCCACACCGACCCCACGAGGGTATCGAGAACCATCCACAATCTACAAATAGCAAATGGAATGCGAAAGAAAGAGATAAAAATACTGTTCAGGTCTCCAGGGACCCAGAATCTCTCGCCGCGGCCTCACCGTCGCCTAACTCTCCCCCCGGTAGGACCCTGTCGCAAAGTGGGAAGTCAGCGACTAGATAACAGTGATAATAGTAAAGCGGGTAAAGAAAACAACGTCCAACCGTAGCCTATCCGGAGCAACCACCCTCGCAAGGGAAAAGTAAAATCAACCACCTGTGAACCTGCAATACCCGATCCCGCCGGACAACTAAACCGACGGATCGCACCACGCCCAAGTCGGACAACTAAACCGAATGGGTCGCACCGCTCCCCCGCCGGACAACTAAACCGACGGGTCGCGCCGCTCACACCTTGGCGCATCCATGCCCCACAACTAAAGGGGTCCCACTCCATCCTGTGGGTATACACGGGTCAACGACCACTTTTCCGGAAAAGCGCACCCTTTGCGGTGGCCAAACCGCGGGTGCGCGTGCTGCAGCCTCGAGCCAAGTAACCGAACGACAATAGTATACAAGATAATAGTGACCATAAGGATTTCCATGTTAGTATCAACAAATACCGTGAAATTTTACTCAATTTGACATACATCGAAATAACCGGAAACGCTTAAAGATTGAAGTACAGCTGTCGGGAACCCGACGTTTGATCCCAAAATAAAACCCACCTGTCACTTGTGACGATCGATGCTCGACCTTCCTCGCGTCCCGGCACGCTCCCCGAAGCTACAAACAGGATCCCCGGGCGGGAAGTCAAAACCGATAGATAAAATCAACGAAGCCCCGAACGCTAATCTGCTCCTGACGGCGGGAGCAAGCCCTGCGCCGCCCTGCTGCCCGCGCGGCGCCTCGTATGCGCGGGCTGCCCCGCGCGGCGCCCCGCATGCGGGCGGCCCCGCGCGGCGGCCCCTGCATGCGGGCGGCCCCCCGCGCGGTGGCCCCTGCATGCGGGCGGCCCCGCGCGGCGCCCCCGCATGCGGGCGGCCCCGCGCGGCGCCCCCTGCATGCGGGCGGCCCCGCGCGGCGCCCCCGCATGCGGGCGGCCCCGCGCGGCGCCCCCGCAGGCGGGCGGCCCCCCGCGTGGCGCCCCCTGCATGCGGGCGGCCCCGCGCGGCGCCCCCGCATGCGGGCGGCCCCGCGCGGCGCCCCCGCAGGCGGGCGGCCCCCCGCGCGGTGGCCCCTGCATGCGGGCGGCCCCGCGCGGCGCCCCCGCATGCGGGCGGCCCCGCGCGGTGCCCAGCCGCTCGGGGGAGCTGCCCGCAGGCACGGGCGGCCCCGCGCGGCCTCAAGCTCGCGCGGGTGCCCTGCCGGCGGGTGGCTCGTCCCTCCCTCGCCTCCGAGGGCGGCGGATGCCCGTCTCCGAAACCCTCCAAGAATCCCCCTTCCCCTTCCTCGATCAAGAACCGAAAAGGGAAAACGACCATGCTCATCTCATTTTTCGTCGGCTAGGGTTCCACGAGGGTGATCGTGCCGTTCTTGCGCGCCCGTCTCCAAGGTTGTGCGGGCGTTCGTCCCTTTTCCTCGATCGCCTCCTTGGTTCTACACGCCGACTGGTGGGAAAGGGGAAGAATAGGGGAGGGAGGAAGGCGGCTCGTCTTCTGCGCTCAGGAAACCGTCTGTCGAGGGTGCGAGAAGTGGGAATCCCGAACCCTAACCCTAAACCAAAGGATAAATCATCCGGTCCCTAAACGAACGGGTGGGACTTAACCCCAAACCTCAAAGGGGGACAAAGTAGTAGGTCACAAACCTGGGTCCGGTCCGCCTCGAAAACCGCGTTAGTCGCCTGGACTATCGGCAGTCTTCCGGAATTTATTCTGGGAGATCCCGGCGTCGGAATCCAAAACCGATCGCGCCGCCGTTCTCCGTTTCGCGAGCCTTATTATCTAAAAATACCCGCGAGCCCCGACAGCCTGCCCAGAAACAAGGAATTAAAAACCACCTTCCAGACCCCTTAAGCGGACCGCGGTGCACTAAAGATTAAAATAAAGGGGATCCGGGTTCCCCGAAACCCGCAGGTATTACAGGGAACTTCGCTGAAGTCCCGGAAACTTCCGAATTTTCGGAAATCTGCCGATAGATCCACTAAGACCCAATCTGTGCTGAACAATAACCAAAACTCGTGAAACTTCACGTGCTGCCCAAGAATGTCTAACTTAAGACATTTAGGCCCTAACATCAGACTCTGGGTAATCCTGTGCACCGGCAAAGCCGTAACCACTGAAACACTTCCGGGAAGCCCGTTTTGGCTCCGGAAGTTGCAAACGAGAAACTAAAATCATCGGGCTCTTTAGAACAGCACCGGGAACAGCCACGGATACCTGGCATCACCAATTGATCACTGCAATTTCCTGAATTGCATGATTAACGCCGAATCGTCGTTAAACCGGCGATTTTGCCGATTTACGATTCGGGATCCAATTCCCGCTCAACGAAAAGCATCGGACCTCCAACAAAAGGTTTAGAGATCATGTGAACACTGTACAAAGCAGCTAGTATGGTCACAATTGCATTTAGGCCCTCAGGATTTTGCCAAATTGCATAAAAGCATGTATTTTCATGCTATTTTCGCTTGTATTTAATTTCGGAATGCTATTTTAATGAACCGACACCACCAGCAGGTGGCTCTCAACTTGCTGGACACCGTGCTCACCTTTTGGAAGCAACACGAAACTCGCATAAAACTTCGGGTCAACCCTTTCTTGACATAAAGGCTCATATTGTTACCTTTAATACCTAGACTCGACCAAACCCAATTTTTGGGTGAGCATCATGCTCAGTGGGTCGAAAGAACTCAGAGGCTCACCAACTAGGTGCTGCGGGGTAACCGGAGACATCGCCGGAGCAACAAGGCTCTAAAAACCTAAACTTAAAGAGCTCTAATTGCAAGCTCTCACCATCTACTCAGCCATTAGCTGAAAAGGAGTGAGCATTGTGCTCAGGAATGTTACGGCATTTTGGTGTTGGCATATTTCGTGAGTCATGTCAGTGAGTTGAGTCGGAGTCTTAAAGGGATCAAATTGTCAATCAGCATTCAAAGACTTAGAAAAGATTCAACAAGAGCTCAAGTTGACACTCAGTGTCTCGAGTCTTGAAGATTGAAGTTGAAGAATTGTGGATCAGTTACATCAATCTCAAGAAGAAAGTATTCAAGAGGATCAGGTATGTTTAACTAAATAATGTTGGTGATCCGAATACTTTCTTATAGTGTAGAAACACTTGGATGAACTTTTAATTGCATAAAAATCAAAAACTGGACATGGGACATGTTCAGGATCCGGATCAGACCTTGTAATCCGGATCCCGAAGGGTACTTGTTCATTGGCAATTTCAATCCGGATCCTAGGCCATTCCGATCCGGATCCCGAACATGGGACTTTGCTGAATTGCATGAACGATCCGGATCGGACCTTGCAATCCGGATCCCGAACCCTTGGTTTTCTGGAATCGTCAATCTCGTTACGACGATCCGGATCGCAGTAAATCCGATCCGGATCGCCGTCCTGAAAATTTCCAGATAAGGTATGTTTTTGATTCTTATCTCTTTCCAAAGGTTTCTAAACTATAAATAGACATTTAGGGTTTCTCAAAAACGTGGGTGCTATACCGATCAATTTATAAAACTCTTGAGAGCAACCCTAGAGGCTAGGTTTTCATTGTTCTTCTTAATTGCCTCTTTTAGGTCAATTCGACGGTTCTTCCAAGATCTATCTTTTGTCGAATTGATCTAATCTTTGCTTAGAGATTTTTTCCATGGATGTTCATTGATAATCTAAGCAAAGGATCACCATCGAAGTCAATATTCTTATCGACTGAGTTTGCGTCATGGATTCGGCGTGGCATCGTGGATTCGGTGTGCTAAAGGCGTTTCGTGGATTCGAAACGTGTTCTCGTGGATTCGAGTGGCGTTCGTGGATTCGAACGTGTGCAGTGGGCGTGCAAAATCGGTGGAGCGCGAGGTCCAAGAAATTGAAGGAGGGGTTAAATCCGTGGAGACGGTAATCACCTTGTTATTCTTCTTTTCTTAGGGATTGTTATTGCGTGGATATCCAACCGGTCAGCGCAAGGTCCGAAGAAGCTGAAGGAGGGGTTTGAGTCCGTGGAGTCGGTAATCACCTTGTTATTCTTCTATTCTTAGTGGATTGTTATTGCGTGTTGGTCCCGTGGTTTTTCTCCTGGATTGGAGTTTCCACGTATATCTCGGTGTGCTGTTTTTATTTTCCGCATTGGTTTTTATTTTGCACTGAGTTTTGGTTTTATAAGTATTACACCTATTCACCCCCCCTCTAGTTGTTTGATAGTACCTATTTAGATCCTTGTGGATCCTATAAAAACCTACAATTGGTATCAGAGAGGGTTTTAGGTTTATCTATCATGATGGGTGAAAGTGGTAATATTTATAGACCTCCTCTTTTTGATGGGACTAATTATGCTTATTGGAGAGTGCGGATGAGAGCTTTTCTCATCTCAATTGATGAGCGTGTTTGGCAAACCGTGGAACACGGTTGGGTGCATCCTGTTGAGGAAGTAGGAAATTCTACTACCCCAAAACCTCGCTCTAGATGGTCCAAAGAGGAATTTGAAAGATCTTCTTACAATGGGAAAGGTATGAACGTTTTATTTAATTCTCTTTCCTCGACTGAGTTCACACGAATTTCCGCGTGTGAAACTGCAAAGGAGATTTGGGATATTCTCAAAATTACACATGAGGGTACTAATCTTGTAAAAATTCAAAAGCTCCAGATGCTTACAAGTCTATTTGACTCTATTCATATGGAAGAGCATGAATTGTTTACAGATTATTACACTAGACTTCAAGATGTAATAAATACATGTGCTAATTTAGGAGAAAAGATCCCGGAGTCGAGAATTGTAAGAAAGATACTTCGGACTCTTCCGGAACGGTTTAGGGCAAAGGTTACCGCCATTGAAACCGTTAGTCATCCGGATGAGATGAGAGTAGAGGAATTAGTAGGTGCTTTACAAACATATGAGATGACTTTTCCTACTAATCAAGTTTCTTCCAAGTCTTCTTCTAAGCTTACAGGTATTGCGTTCAAATCAACAAAGGAAGAAGATGGCGTATCAAGTTCCGACGATGAAATCTCTTTTGCCGATTTTGAAGAACAATTGGCGCGGATCGTAAAGAAATTTCGTCAGAAGTTTTGGAAGAATCGAACCGATGGATCTTCATCCACGAAATCTTCTAAAGGATCATCGGGTTCTAAATCCTCTAAACTCAAAAGCTTTGCAAAACCTTCTAAAGAAAAAGAAAAAGATGATTTCGAAGGGGAAATCCAATGCTATCGATGCAAAGGCTACGACCAATTTTCAATGGATTGTCCTTCTAAGAAATCATATAAAAAGAAGGCTTTGCAAGCGAAAACTTGGGACGATTCTACTACTAATGAATCAACCTCAAGTAAAGAGGAAAAAGGAAAAATCGTTGCTTCTCATGCCTCTCATTTTCCCTCTTCTAATAATTGTTTATCATCTTTAGTCACTGACTCTACTCCTTTGATTTTGTATGAAACATCAACAACCGGCGGAGAGTCATCAAGTGAGGGGGAGTCGGACGAGGAAGAACTCGTTGAGGCATATCAACAACTTCTTGCGGAATCTAAGAAGATGACCAAACATATCAAGAAGTTGAGGAAGCAACGACTTGAGAATCAAGACGAGAATCATGCTTTAAAGATCAAACTTCATGATCTCGAGGAGGAACCAGAGCTTTATTGAATAATAATAAAATCCTCCAAGAAAAGATAAATCAATCGGAAACGGTCGTTAATTCCCACATTAACAAGATTGATTTTCTTGAAAAACAGTTTTAGGAGATTCATATCACCAACCAAGCTTTGACCAAGCAAGTTCATGAACTTAAATCCGACATGCAAAGGCTTTCAACTGGTTCCAAGAAACTTGATTGTATGTCCGGATTAGGTCAATCAAGCAAGGTTGGTTTGGGATTTAAAAGAACCAAACTGTGAAGGCTTCAAGTTTCACAACTAAATTGAAAGGAAGGACTTGTCACCTATGTGGACTTGAAGGACATTTGGTAAAGGATTGCCCGAAAAAGAGAAAGAAGAATTCTTCGGCAACTTCATCTACGGAGCGAACTCAACGGAATCAAAAGACACATCAAGTCAAAGGAGTTCACTCAACCCACCAAAGGTCCGAGCCACAACATCAATCATACAAGTGGATCATTGCGAGGCAAAGACCTAAGGTGAATCAACAGTCAAAGCGAACAACCCCCGGCCACAACGAATCAAGACAACCCAAAATCCAGTGATTTTGGATTCGGAAAGGTGATATCTTTCCGTGTCTTAAGTTCTAAATAGCTTATGACTGTATGTAATGCTTTGATTGATTTTCCCTTCATATCTTTCTTAATCTTTGCATTACATGTTTTTTTCAATGCTCTTCGTTTTTATGTTTTGTTTTTTAAACAAAAGGATTTTAACGAACAAGTGCATTGAATAAAAAGGGTTTTCACTTTCAATCACTCCAATTTAATTTTATTTGAATTATCAACTTTACTCCATAATCATAAATCTTGAAGATACTTCATTATAGGAGTTTTTGATATTATAAGCATCAAATTTTAGAAATCATGTGTGATCTTTAGATGCTTAATCTATCTCGGTTGTGTGAATTCATTGTGATAAACATGAGACAACCGATAGACTAAAATTTGGGATTTAATTCTTTTACGTAAGAGATTGCATTCTTACAAGGTATTGAAATGATTTGCAAAAGATGTGGAAAGAGTTACATCCGAAAGGAGTGTGAAACTACCACCACATGTTGGAAAGAGCTGCCACCCCGGTCGTCCGGTCTGTGTGTGAAGCTACCACATGTTTTGATGCTTGAAAAATATTTTTTTAAATTTTTAGTTGAAGCATTTGGAGATTTATATGCAAAGCTCTTATATTTTGAACAATCTCCTGGTTGGTATAAGGTGGGATAGTTGAAAGATGCTCAAAGAGCCACCCTTAGGTATTTTAGTGCTTATCTCAAATTTGAAAGGGTAAGAAATCAAATTGATGTCATTTGGAAATATCTGTAAGTCATCTTTGTAAATCCGTTACATCTTGATAGAGTTTGGATCTCAAGATTATTTTTGATGACTTGTGTTTGATGAATATAACATGAAAAACGGTTTATAATGTTTTACCTTTATTTTTCATGATTTTGGAGTAAATCTTTTTAATTTTGTGAAATTAATTGGATTGAATGACATCTGTGTGAATTCACTGTTTAAAGCACTTAAATTGTTTTCCTTGATGGAATACAAATCGGTAATTCAAATATTTCAAAATATGGATTTGTTTCAAGAAATTATTTGATTTTTACTTTCTGGTACAGGTACGCAATATGCATTTTTGTTATATACCGGAACTGAGCCTTTATCTCTCTTTCTCTATGAACTAATGCTGTTAGTGATTTCCTTTTGTCTAGTATGTTCACTGTTTGACAATTTGTGACAAAAAGGGGGAGAAGAGAAATGACGGAGATGAGATCATCAAGAGAGGACAAACGAAACGAAAATGGAAAAATGGGGGGAGAACGGAAAATGATGATCGTACCACAAGGGGGAGAACATAGATGCTCAAGAACATGGAGAACATGGAAAACATGTTAGAGATGCTCAAGATAGGGGGAGACAAAGAAAAAATTGAAAGAGCAGAAAAACAAAAAAAAACCAAAAGGAAGACGGATCAAATGTAGGATTTTAATTTCTAACGACTAACGTTTGATTTTGTTTGGAGTTTTGTTTTGCAGGAATTACATCACTTTAAGACTCCAAGTCCTAAGTCATAGAGTATGTTCTAGGACTGTTTGGTTCAAATATAATTTTGTATTTATTGGATCTTTCACGCAAAGAAAATCAATATTTTGGTGATGACATTGAGTTTCGATTTTTTGGTTTAAGATGAGTGTTTTGAGCTTTTATGTATTTTTGGGTTTTGTCACGAATTGCCAAAGGGGAGATTGTTACGGCATTTTGGTGTTGGCATATTTCGTGAGTCATGTCAGTGAGTTGAGTCGGAGTCTTAAAGGGATCAAATTGTCAATCAGCATTCAAAGACTTAGAAAAGATTCAACAAGAGCTCAAGTTGACACTCAGTGTCTCGAGTCTTGAAGATTGAAGTTGAAGAATTGTGGATCAGTTACATCAATCTCAAGAAGAAAGTATTCAAGAGGATCAGGTATGTTTAACTAAATAATGTTGGTGATCCGAATACTTTCTTATAGTGTAGAAACACTTGGATGAACTTTTAATTGCATAAAAATCAAAAAAACTGGACATGGGACATGTTCAGGATCCGGATCAGACCTTGCAATCCGGATCCCGAAGGGGTACTTGTTCATTGGCAATTTCAATCCGGATCCTAGGCCATTCCGATCCGGATCCCGAACATGGGACTTTGCTGAATTGCATGAACGATCCGGATCGGACCTTGCAATCCGGATCCCGAACCCTTGGTTGTCTGGAATCGTCAATCTCGTTACGACGATCCGGATCGCAGTAAATCCGATCCGGATCGCCGTCCTGAAATTTCCAGATAAGGTATGTTTTTGATTCTTATCTCTTCCAAAGGTTTCTAAACTATAAATAGACGTTTAGGGTTTCCTCAAAAAACGTGGGTGCTATACCGATCAAGTTATAAAACTCTTGAGAGCAACCCTAGAGGCTAGGGTTTCATTGTTCGTCTGTAATTGCCTCTTTTAGGTCAATTCGACGGTTTCTTACCAAGATCTATCTTTTGTCGAATTGATCTAATCTTTGCTTAGAGAGTTTTCCCATGGATGTTCATTGATAATCTAAGCAAAGGATCACCATCGAAGTCAATATTCTTATCGACTGAGTTTGCGTCGTGATTCGGCGTGGGCATCGTGGATTCGGTGTGCTAAAGGAGTTCGTGGATTCGAACGTGTGCTCGTGGATTCGAGTGGCGTTCGTGGATTCGAACGGTGGCACGTGGGCGTGCAAAATCGGTGGAGCGCGAGGTCCAAGAATGAAGGAGGGGTTAAATCCGTGGAGACGGGTAAATCACCTTGTTATTCTTCCTTTTCTTAGGGATTGTTATTGCGTGGAATTCCACCGGTCAGCGCAAGGTCCGAAGAAGCTGAAGGAGGGGTTTGAGTCCCGTGGAGTCGGTAATCACCTGTGTTATTCTTCTATTCTTTAGTGGATTGTTATTGGCGTGTTGGTCCCGTGGTTTTTTCTCCTGGATTGGAGAGTTTCCACGTATATCTCTGTGTGCTGTTTTTATTTTCCGCATTGGTTTTTATTTTGCACTGAGGTTTTGGTGTTATAAGTATTACACCTATTCACTCCCCCTCTAGTTTGTTTGATAGTACCTATTAGATCCTTGTGGATCCTATAAAAACCTACAAGAAGCTTGCAGGAGTCGAATGCTCCCTTGCTGGATGGACAGACCCATTTGGTTCTCTCGAGCAATTCTTCGAACACATGGTGTGCAACAACTTAACACATAATTCTTGAAGACAACAATGGTGAATCCCGATAACTAAGCTCTGGGTCTCAAGCACAAGCACAAGTAGTGCCACTTGACTCTAAGGAGCTTGCCGACTCACGGCCGGCGGCGCAACACGGTGGCGGCGGCGGCGGGGGCAACCTTGGCCGGAATAAACACCAACAATGGTGAAATCATCACAGGCCAGTATGGGTCTCATGCAAAGGCATCCTAGGGTCCCTCTCGACTGCAGGAAGGTAACTGGAGCATTGGCCGGCGACGAGAAGCCGCGCCGGCGCCGGAGCAAGGTGCTCGGCCGGAGCATGGTTAGCCCGAAACTAGGGCTGGCTCGTGCGGGCTCTAGGATGGACCAAACCCAACCAGATTTCGTGGAGGTGATCCCTAGACCCTACAGAGGTGCCCAGCATTTTGGATCGAAGCTTGAGCCAATGGGTGCGGCGCAAGCAGAGGGCGGAGCAAGCTAGGGCTCCGGCGGGTGCAACTCCCCCGCCGGCGGCCGGAAGCAAACCCAATGCTGGGGTTCGGCAGGGATGATCACGAGGAGGTAAGAAACATGCTCCAAGGGTCTAGGTAGTAAAATAATTAACGAAAAGCTTGGACTCACCTTGGCTGGAAATGAGGAAGATGAAGATGGTGGCTGCGGCGACGCGCGGCCACGGTAGTGCACCAGCCCACCTCGACTTGCCTTCAGGATGAAGATCACACCCACAGAGAGGTTCAGGCACAAGTTTAAAGGTTTTGATGCTCTCCCTCTCTTACAACCCAAGAATCAAGGTTGCCTTTGTTTTAACCTTGCTTTTCGGGAGACCCTGGGCGGCGGCCGGTGGTGCAGATGCTCGGGAACCCTCGCAGAGAAGTCGTGGGGTCGTGGGAGAGGAGGCTACGGTTACACCAAGGCTGCGGCTAGGGTTTCCAAGAAATAACCCTATGTGCTATGATATAGTTTGCAATAAAATGCAATTAAGTCCCCGAACTTAATGTATTTTCACTTAAGTCCTCTGCTGTAGAACAAACTCACAAGGAAGTCCCTCGTGTACAAGTTTGGAGCAATTCGACACATAAAATATAGGGCTTTTTCGCAAAATACTGTGATTTTTCCCACATTTCACGCTTTTTCGAGACAACCGAGTTGTCAAACTGAAAAAATGGACACCGCCACGACGTCCGGCTCGACGAAACCTATTAGGTAGCGGTTTTGGTTCGCTAAAATTCAGCTCCATAATTTTAAAATCCATCTTATACTGTAAATTATACAGTTCGGCACGCTTTACGAGGCTTTAGGCTCGTCAAATGCAAATTTTGTCAGCGCCACTGCGCTCAGAACGTCGAAAATAGCTAAGATTGACTACTCACACTCTTATGTTCAGGGTCTAGACAGCGAAACAGCCGACGTCGATCGACGGGGGATTTAAAACAGGGTTACTATTCACAACTTAAGTTGTGGGGCCCGCCCGGTTCTTTGCTGATTTCTGGATAATCCGACCGTTGGATCGAAAACATATGCATATGAATCTTTCATGTTTCGACGAGACGGTCGCAATGGTGATCTCGGATTTCGAGATCAGGCCCCGATCATAAGTCGATATTTTAGGGCCACTATTGCACCACTAATAGTTCAATTTTACTATTTAATAACCCAGGCAATTATTTTAAGCTTAATTTTCAGATTTTAAAATCACGGTTACTACATCACTCCCCCCTTAATAGAAGTTTCGTCCACGAAACTTAACTACAGCAGGACATCAAACAGTCCACTAACACAGGGTACCACAGCGACAATCAGTCGCAGAACGTCTGCCTTGTCCCAACCAACACTAGTGACAATCAGTCATACAACACCATTGAAAACTGTAAAGGTGCACTAACAAACCGAAAAGCTCATCAAAACATCAGTACTGTCTGACACAACTCAGGGCTACTAGTTTCGACAGGTTGCTTGTAAAAGCCGACGTCGCTTGTATAGACGTCCAAAAATCACAGTGACAACTAGTCAACTACACACATGTACGGTAAAGATCTGTCTAAAATCCAATCACAAGCTACGAGTAATCACCCTGTGCTCAGGAGGCAACTAATTAAGGCTAACTTATAGGAAGGTACACATACAGACCCAATCATAATACACCCCTTTTTGCGGGGTAAAGTATTCATCACTCTTTCGACAGTACGTTGTCTGCAGCCAACGTGCTTATCAAAAGAATAGAAAAATACCCACAATCTATCGCCAACAACTAGTTGGAGACATAACTCACAGCGAACCAACAGAAGGTACCAACGTACCTTACAACACCAATCTCTAAACTGATACCGAAAACCAATATCAAACACCGCTAATACATCGTGGTCACGAGTGCCACTTTGGCAACTCACAAAAAAAAAATCAAAATGATATCACAGTGCTCACTAACACTTTGAATTCCACACTAGTGGCTAACATAGCTCTAGCGACACTAGTCGCAACTTAAAACGTCGACAGGGGTGATCGCAACCCCTCTAACTGACCGCAGGCAAGGAGTAAAATAAACACGAGCTGAGTTCATACGGACTACCATCGGATCCTCAAACTGTCAACCAACTAGGTACAACAGACTCTCAAGTCTAGTGCACCACAATTACAACCTCACTAAGACATAGCCACAACGGCTAATATGCTGTAACAGAACCTGTAATGATCCACGAAATCCAATGCAAGAGGTGGGACTGAATACAACACCAACCCAATCAGGGTTACCACCTGGCTCATAAGCCACTGAAACTGATCAATACTACAGTGGCGCCAGCGCGCCCACTAACACTTCCACCTCTGCTGGAATACTCGTGAATCACAGACAATCACCCTGATCAGGGATAGGACACGACTCGACCGACCATACTGTACTCGAGCTCCTAACCCCGCACTCTCGCGTCAGACTCAAGTCATCCTAGGGCTCAATCCTAGCCATTTCCTAGGTATCTTATACCTGTGCTCTGATACCATCTAATCTGTCACGCCCCGGTTTCAAAACAGCAGTAGAATTTTTTTTTTTTTTTCAGAGTTCAAACTTTAACTCAGGACGTGAACATACCGCCACATGCATAGGAAATCCTCTGTCCACACGGACATAGTCTCCCCTATACTGCTCGGCTAGGCAGATACAAATGCAATCAGAGGGCAGTATAATAACACTAAACCAAATATAAAACTCTACAGCTAACACATCCACATCAATACATGACATAGTCCACAGATACTCCAATTAAGAAGAATACAAAAATATCTATGATCACGATACTATAAACTAGAAATACTAGCACTGGGCCACTGCGGCAATAGCAGGGGACAACTCTAGCGCAACAGCTCACTAGATCGTCCCAATCTCCCAGCACCCGACTGACCTAAAAAATGGTCACCCAGGGGTGTGTGAGATACACTCTACATGTATCCCAGTGGGCCCGATGGGCCGAGAAATAGCAAGTCGTACCTACCGATACAATGATAAGCGTATAGTAAACAACTGAAAAGATCTGAAGCTGAATAATAAGATGTAGATATAAAATCTAAGCATGCTGAAGTGGAAACCGGGGTAACTCATCGAACAAGCTAATCATGCTGTAACTAATAATCTGGCAGGCCGGAAATAATCAGCAACAAACAACAGCTGTAAACTGGAATGCTGAAAACAATAAGACCCAATCAATGCCACTATTGGTCACTGGGACTCAGGCTAAATACCACTGTACCCAATCTGCTGTCTAACCCTCTGGGGCTCACGGGTCGCCACTTGCTGACCACTTTACCGTAAAGTACACCACTGCGGGGGACAACCCGCTAGTGTACGTGAAATAACAGCTGGGCTCTGTGGCGATATAATGCTGATGGCTCAAGCTCGTGGCTAAAGCCACACAAACGTCAATAAGCTTAGAATCCTATCGGGATGCTTAAGGCTGTAATAATCACAGATTGCTATGCACTGAATCTGAATAACATGAAGCTGAATATCCTAACTGTAATGAAACTAAATAGCAGACTATACACCTATTCTATCATGCTCAATAGAACAGGAAATGCTGGCATAACTAGGCTAGAACCAAACAACATGGGTATATGTCAAGCTGTACCTATACGTACTAAATGCTGAGAATGAAGCATATAAAGAGCTCACTGAAATATCTAGGCAACATAGCTGTAATACTGAATGCTGAATCTGAAATAACGAGAAAAGGCTCAAGCATAGGCTCAGGTTTACACCAAA
>JAQNDB010003978.1:0-26271 GCA_029204045.2 Tillandsia leiboldiana | reverse complement strand
TAAAAGATAAAACACTGGGTCCCATCTGGGCATCCCCTTGATTGTGCCCATTGGACCAGATACACCACACTAGGTGTTGTTAAACGTGGATTCACCCAGGAAATCTGCACGGGGTTTAGGGTCTCTACTCCTCACCCCCCCGTAAAAGGAAATTTCTCCCCGAAACAATGAAAGAACAACAGACGTACCTCAAAACCCCGGAAGTCTCGAACAGGAAAGGTATGAATCTCGCATCAACCGTCTCCAGCTCCCAAGTAGCTCTCGCTCCTCGTGATTGCTCCACAGGATCTTCACATAACGGAAGGCCCGGTTGCGCAATTCCCTCTCCTCACGACAAGAATTCCGCAACGGGCGCTCCTGATAACCAAGATCCTCGCCAATCTCCAAGGAAGTGAAGTCGATCACGTGCGAAGGGTCGAAAACATACTCCTCAAAGCCGAGACGAAGACGTCATGAACTCCGGCCAGGCGTGGTGGAAGGGCAACCCTATAAGCCACTGGGCCAATCCTCTCAAGTACCTCGAAGGGTCCAATGAAGCGGGGACTGAGCTCCCCCGAACTCCGAATCCCGACCCCTTTCGAAGCGAGACCTTATCAAAAGACAATCCCCAATCTGAAACTCTAGGTCTCGCCGTCGAGTATCAACGTAGCTCCTCTGACGACTCTGGGCTATCTCAAGGGGTCGGCGAACTGATCGGACCTTCTCCTCTGCCTCCAACAATAATTCTTGGTCCCAAAGTCCTCCTCTCACACCACGTCACTCCAATGCAAGGGCGACCGGCACTTGGCGTCCATACAAACGCCTCAAACGGAGCCATCTGAATGCTCGGCTTGATAGCTGTTGTTGTACGCAAACTCAACCATGCTAATGCCGATACCACCCTTCCTTCTCCAAATCCTCACGCACAGCTCTCAACATGTCCTCGCGACTGTATCCTCGGTCTGTGGGTGGAAAGGCTGCTAAACCTGAGCTGGGTCCCCAGGCTGAATGTAGACTCCCCCAGAAACGTGATACAAACCTCGGGTCCCTGTATGATACGATCGAGGCGTATCTCGTGCAGCCTCACTATCTCATCCAAATATAACTGTGCCAGACGATCCAACGACCAAGTCATCTGTACAGGCAAGGAAATGTGCAGACTTGGTGAGTCTATCAACGATAACCCATATAGCATCGGCCCCACTCCGTGCCCTCCTCAGGCAGTCCCTGACGAAGTCCAATGTGATGTGGTCCCACTTCCACTCGGGAATTGGAAGACTCTGTAACTTGCCAGCAGGAACTCGGTGCTCGCCTTCACTTGCTGACAAGTTAAACAATGAGCCACAAATCTTCCAATATCCCGCTTTCATCCCAGGCCACCAAAATGTGCCTTGAGGTCCTTATACATCTAGTACCACCTGGATGAATGGTAAAGGTGTATAATGGGCCTCCCTCAAAATCTGATCTCTGATCTCAGTGTCCAAAGCACGCCATACATCGGTCCCTGTACCGCAGTACTCCCGAGCTATCCACTGCAAAATCCCTAACTGATCGGCCAGAATCTGGATCTAATCCTCGTCAGTGGGGGTCCTCACTCTGTGTCTCTCTAATCCGTCCAACAAAGTGGGCTGCAAGACCATGGACATGAGTCTAGCAAGAGACCCCAGGCGGATACTATCTCTATCTGCAGGCGTCTCAACTGCTCCACAAGCGGTGGCTGCTGTGTAATCAAACATGCTCAAGCTCTGCGCTGACCTCCTACTCAAAGCATCTGCTACTACATTGGCTTGCCGGGATGATAAGGATGCTCACATCATAGTCCTTTAATAACTCCAACCACGGCGTTGCCTCAAATTCAGTTCCTTTTGAGTAAACAAGTACTTTAAACTCTTATGATCTGTGTAAATTTCGCAGTGCTCCCCGTAGAGGTACTTGCCGCCACAACTTCAGCGCAAATACCACGGCTGCAAGCTCCAAATCATGATGTAGGGTAATTCTTC
This sequence comes from Tillandsia leiboldiana, assembly GCA_029204045.2. Classification (NCBI taxonomy): domain Eukaryota; kingdom Viridiplantae; phylum Streptophyta; class Magnoliopsida; order Poales; family Bromeliaceae; genus Tillandsia; species Tillandsia leiboldiana. The sequence goes on along the minus strand of JAQNDB010003978.1, from coordinate 24,292 downwards.
TCATAATCCTTTAACTGCCGTGAAGCATAAGAAATTACCCTACCATGCTGCATCAAAACACATCCCAAGCCGCTGTGAGAGGCGTCACTATAAATCACGAATCCATCGCCCATCACCGGTAGTGCTAGGAACTGGTGCCGAGATCAATCTCCTCTTGAGCTCCTCAAAACTCTCTTGGCACCGCTCAGTCCACACAAACTTAATCCCCTCCTGGTCAAACTGGTAAGGGGGGTAGAGAGCTTCGCAAAGCCCTCTACAAACCGACGGTAATAACCTGCTAATCCAAGAAAGCTACGGACCTCAGTAACCGTCGTCGGTCTAGGCCAATCCCGAACTGCATCAATCTTCGTCGGGTCCACTGCCACTCCTGCGGCTGATACAATGTGGCCTAGAAATGCAACCTCCCGAAGCCAAAATTCGCACTTTTTTAACTTGGCATACAGCTCCTTCTCTCGCAGAAGCTGCAGCACTATCCTCAAGTGCTCCTCATGTTCTATATCACTTCGGGAGTAAACCAGGATTCGTCAATGAACACAACAACAAACCGGTCCAAGTACGGCTGAAATACCCGGTTCATTAAATCCATAAATGCAGCAGGGGCATTAGTTAGACCAAAAGGCATAACAGTAAACTCATAATGCCCATACCGGGATCTAAAAGCCGTCTTGGAGATGTCCTCGGCCCTCACCCTCAACTGGTGGTAACCTGACTGGAGATCAATCTTGGAGAACACAGACGCTCCCTGTAACTGATCGAACAGATCATCAATCCGTGCGAGGGGGTACTTGTTCCGGATGGTCACTTTATTTAGCTCTCTGTAGTCGACACATAATCGAAGCGACCCATCCTTCTTCTTCACAAATAAAACAGGCGCTCCCCCACGGAGATACACTGGGCCTCACAAAGCCCACATCCATCAAGTCCTGCAATTGGGCCTTCAGCTCTCTCAGGCTCGGCAGGTGCCATCGTATAGGGTGCCTTCGAGATAGGTGCGGTTCCTGGACCACATCAATCACAAACTCAATCTCCCTCTCCGGCGGCATGGTCGACAACTCTGAGGGAAACACATCTGGGAACTCGCGGACAATAGGAATATCCTCGAGTCCCAGTGCCGCCGTAGGCACCTCCACAATCGTCGCCAGGAAGGCGGTACAACCCCTACTCATCATCCGTCGGGCTCTCGCCGAAGAATAGTCATGGCAAATAAGGTACTCTGGCAGCCTCTGTAAACGAACTCCTCCTGTCCAGGCTCGCGGAGGGTCACCGTCCTCTCTCTGCAGTCAATGGTGGCAAAATACCGAGCTAACCAATCCATGCCAAGTACCACGTCGAAATCCTGGAGCTGCCGCAAGACGAGCAAGTCTGCCGGCAGGACCCAGGGTTCCCAACTGTACCGGGCAATCCCTACAACACTCCTCGACATGCAAGACATGGTCTGGAATCTGAACCTCTAATGCATGCGATAAGAAACTACCTCTATACCATGTAGGGATGCAAATGCTCAGTAATAAATGAATGCGATGCACCGGTATCAAAAAGAGCATGAGTACGAACTGCAGAAATCAAAATAGTACCTGCGACGACATGATCGGCTGCTGAAGCATCCTCAACCTGGGCGGCATAGACTCGCCCGCTCTGCCCGGGGGGCGTCGCTCTGACTGTCGTGAAGAGGAAGAAGGCCTGATCAGGCCTACCATAGGCCACAGAAGGCCCTGCTGTCATGTGAGGAGCAGAAGGTGCTGAGGCCGCGGAAGGAGCTGGAGGACCTGCCCTGGGGCATGAACTCTGAATGTGACCGGCCTGTCCACAACGGCAACAACGGCCGTGTCTCTGCTGACAATGCATCGGTAAGTGCGGCCCTCCACAAAAGACACATCGCTCCTGACGGGGCTGCCGCGAAGTCTGCTGCTGCTGAGATGACTGCTGAGGTCGAGGCGGACGACACTGCTGCGAAGACTGATGAGATGATCCAGATCTCTGGCGCCCCTGGTGTCCACGACCCTGAGGATGGAATCGTGGGGGTCTCGGGGTCCCTGCCTACTCGACTGCCCTCATCCACCGGCGCCGGGCGCTTCGCCCCAGGAGTCCCTACGGGGGCTGGAGCCACTTCATCCATAACTACCTCTCCAGACTCAACATATAACGCCTGCTCCATCGAGGCCTCTAATGTCTGCAATCTGCGGGAGCGAACAAGCTGATAAATGTCCCGGCGCAGCCCCCGCTCAAACATGTAAACCTGGTGAGCCTCATCCCTGGCCACGTGAGGCATACTAGCCAACAGCTGATTGAAGTTAGCTATGTACACATGCACGGGCCTATCTCCCTGGCGGAGATTCCTCAGCTGCTCCTCCAGTCTCTGACGTACACTCTCAGGAAAGAATGCCCCCAGAAGAAGTCTGCGGAACTCCGCCCAAGGAAGAATCTGTGTCCCAGACGGACCAGCAGGCCGCACACGCCGCCACCAAGCCTCGGCGTTGCCCTCCAGATAATGCGCTGCCAAGAAGACCCGAAACCGATCCTCGACGAATAAACTCTCAAAGTGACGCTCCATGGCCGTAACCCAAGTCTCGGCCTCCCATAGCTCAGCACCCATACCAGAGAAACGGGATGGATCGAACCGACGGAACCTCATCAAGAGATCTACCGCTGCCTGCTGCTCAGAAGAAGTAAAGGGCCCGACGACTCAGACGGTGGTCTGCAGGAAACCGGCTCGACAGGAACAGCTGGTGCTGACGGAACCACAGGGGGCGCTGCAGCTGGCGAAGAGGGCATAGGGGAACTCTCAGGGGGTGCTACCATAGGCTGCGACCTCTGCTCTAACATAAGCATCATCCGACCCAAGGCCTCCTCCTGGCGTCGGGAAGCCTCCTCCTGGCGTCGGGAAGTCTCCTCCTGGCGCTGAACAGCCTCAGACATCTGTGCCAACTGGGCACGAAGCTCCAAACCTTTCTCTGCTGTCCCTGCCCCGAGTCCTCCGGCTCGGGCTTAGAGGAAGAAGGCTGCGAACGCGTCGACATCGTGCGTCGCGGAGGCATCACTCGCCTGAGGGAAGAAGAGAAACAGTTAGAACCCTAAACAAAACACGACCCAATCTAGCGAAAGTCAAAGGGCATGTCCCCCTTCCCATAGTACTATGTTGTCTGCAGCCAACATAGTCGCCACCGAAGGAAGACATGTCGATCACTCATCCCATCCACTGGGAGAGTTAGGAACCCAATCAAGACTCTCGCTAAAAGATTACGGCTCTCACGTAAGTCATCCTAGGGTCCAACCACAAGCCTAGGGTTTCTAAGTCCGCAATGACCTACATCCTAGGCTCTGATACCACTCTAATCTGTCACGCCCCGGGTCGAAACTGCGACCCGGGCACGCCAACAGATCCGCCGCCCATACGGGAAGCCCCGTATAGACGTAGCGACTAACCTGCAAAAGAGATCTACACTAAACAGATATCAGAGCTGATAAAGTAAAAGCTGGATAAAATAAATACAACTCTAACAAAAAAATACAACCAGAGTCCTCACCAAAATACAAATATCTCTCAAAATAAGAAGAGTACAACTCAATCCTCACTACAAGGTCACTCGACAAGAACTCTCAAAAAGTAGGGAGGTACATCTACTCTCAAGCGACAACTGGTAGGGATCTATCTCGCGACTCCCTTACCTCGATCAGTCGGGTCAGCAACAGGTGCGGCAGGAACTGGAGCAGAAGAAGAAGTCCCTGGGGAAAAACACCACGACGGGTGTGAGAACTACGTCCCAAGAAGTTCTCAGTGGGTGCCGCCAACAAGCCCGACGGTCTGCCCACTAAGTCCACTAGAGGCAAAAAGTAACAATGCAGTGCGGAAAGGGAAAAGCTGGTAAAGTAATCTCTACAGCTACTATGCCTCTATCTAGATGCTCAAAAGTGGGACAGAAAGAACATGATGCTACAACTAGCTCTCGACTCAAATCACCCAATCTCAACTGACTGCCGCATAGGGTCCAGTCAAACCTGCGCCTACCTACTGCCGTCACGTCCCGGGGGACCGGACTTACGTAGGGCGTCCGTGACTGCCACTAACTGGCCCAGCCAGAGGGACTGTGTCCGTGACTGCCACTAACTGGCCCAGCCAGAGGGAACACTGCGTCGACAAGTCGCGATAGAAGAACAGGCCCAACTCCGGAGTGGCTCTCGAGGGGAGCGACCCCACCGAGGAAAGTATCCGCGCATCTCTGTCGAGCTCAAATGTGGCTCATGCAGGCTATAATCCAAATCCTCGATCAACAAGATCGACTGAAACCAAAGGAACACTGTCTCACACACAGGCTGGAAAACTGCACAGCCGAGACTCACTGTCACTCAAAATAGCTCTCAAGATCTCAAATCTACAACCCAAGTCACTTTCCCAAGGAAACATGGTCTACAGACTGCTAACAACTCCACTCGGTCCCCAGACACGAGTGTAAAAGCATCCCACAATAATCCGACCTCTCGGCCCACTACTTGGGCGAGGAGAACTCTAAGTCCAGAGTGATATACAGAAAAGTGATGTGGGAATGTCTAGAGCAATAAAACCTATCCCAAGTTGAGGTTTTCTACAGTCTGGCTGAACATGCATCATATGGCAGTGGTGCTAGGTCAAGTTCCAAGATAAAATAATAAACAACAGCTTGACGGGAGCAAGATAATAATAATCAACAGCTTATGGGAGAAAAATAATCACAGGATCATCTAACTACAATAGGAACATCAATTCACACATTCTAGCATGCTGGACATCAAACATTAAAATATGCAAGTCCCTAAAGTTAGAATTAGTCCACAGTCCGCTGATCTTGAAAAGAGGTCACCCACCTGAAGCGCTGAACTGCCCGAAGCTCTACAGCTGAAAAATACCAGGAAAACTGCAACTCCAAATCTAACAGGTCCAGCACAGTCCAACAACCCCTGGGTACAACACAAGGTTACAAAACACTTAACTCCCAAAATTTGCCAAGAAATACCATGCTGGAAATTCAGCCGCAGAGATGCCAATAATTCACCTGCAGAAAGTGCTCAATAAATTCCAGATAAAATACCCCGGTGTTCTACGCGTCGATAGCTTCGAAACAAGTACCTGCACGTCCAAAACGGAGTCCTCTACGCTGAGATAAAAATCCGGCAAGGGAAGCACCCCAAATCAAACTGTACCAAATTTCTGTAACAACAAACCGCAGAAAAAGGAGATTCTCACCTTTGTGCAAAATCCAGAAAAATCTGAGAAAAATCCAGGAGATTCCTTGCGAAGAGTAGATGAATTTTTCCTTTTGAATCATCTTGATCCGATGCCTGTGCGCAAAGCTACAGCAAGAACACCGCAGTGCTGTCCAAATATCCGCGAAGAAAAAGGGGTCAAAAGGGAGCTCGGAAAACTCTAAGATCATCACGGAAATCGAGGAAGCTCAAAACACAGGAGTTGAAGTCCTACCTGTCTAGAGTCCGATGGCGCAAAAATCGTCGAAAAAGGAGCTCGGGGTGAGTCGGGAGAGCCCAAACACTGCAGAGGGATGAAGCGGGTCGAAGATGAACAAGCGTCGCGCCGCGCCGAAAAATAGTTAGCCTCGGGATGCGTGCCTCCGAAAATCCTCAAATTCCTCCAAAGGGTAGTGCTCGGTGTGGGGAAGAACTCCTCTGAAGGCTTCACAGGGAAAAGAAGAGTAAAAAGGCTAAAAAGAAACCCAGGGAGCCTATTTATAGGCAAGGCCCAAGGCTGAAGTGGGCCGGGTTTCCGGGCGCAAGATCCGGGCGCCTTGCGCCCGGAAATCCGGTCGGACAGACCCCGTCCGACGCGCCCGAAAATCCCAGTTGACGCCACGTCACCCCACAACAGGGAACAGCGGGGCCGACGTCCCGCAGTGCGCCACGTGTCCGTCCCGCGGTCAGCGGGGTGGGTACGGACCACCAACCGCGCGCTGACGCGTGGCGCACTCGAGTACGGCCACCGCTCGCGTTGCGACGCGTGGCGCACTCGAGTGCGGCCGACAGCCGCGTCAGCGCCCCCCTGTGGGCCCTCTGTCCCGAGGCGGGTCCCCACGCATCCCGTGCGCCGCGCGAACTGAGCCCGCCACTCAGCTGCCGCCACGTGTCCCTGCACCGGGTCTATGCACCCGCGCGGGGAACTCCGTGGACCGAGCCCCCCAGCGCCCGCCAATCGGAGACCAAAACGTGGTCCCGCCCAGAATTCCTGCACCGGCGCTCAAACAGTGCACCCGCCGGTCAAATTCAGTGAACCGCGCATCACAGGCCAGCCAATCCCCGCCTGCCACGTGTCCTGCGCCGGGCTCATGCACCCAGCCGCGCCGCTCCGTGGACCGAACGTCGCGAACCGGCCAATTACAGGCCGCCACGTGGCAGCCGGCGGTCCACCGACACCCCCGTGCACCAAAAAGTTCCGAAAACTTCCGGAAGCCCGTTTTTGGTCATCCGGACTCCAAATTTAACAAGCAAATAGCCGTTTTCAAGCGTTTTTCCATGCTGAATCCAATTCCAACCTCTGTTTGGCCTAAATCCTTATAAAAATTTCGACAAATGCAGCCGAAAGCCAACACTGTAAAAGATAACACACTGGGTCCATCTGTGGCATCCCCTTGATGCACCAAGGACCAGATACACCAACACTAGGTGTTGTAAACAGTGGATTCACCAGGAAAGCTGCACGGGGTTTAGGGTCTCTACAGAACCCGACCAAATGGACGTTATTCAGGGTTGGCTGAGACCAACATTTATTTTGAGGCGAGGAGCTTCCTATACTTGGCAGTGCCGAAAGAGCATGGCCAATGGATAATGAGACTGATACCAGCGCCAATACTAGTGTTTCCAGTGTTCGGAGATGGATTGGTGTGCTTTAGTGATGCCTCCTATGGCGACTGTAGAATTACCGTTGGGTTATTGTTGAGCATTTTGGATTACCCCGACAGAGCCATTGTGATGGCAGATACCAGGAGCGGGAGAGTTGCCTGGGGATTGAGTTTGTTGATTCCACAGCTAGCGCTGTGTGGACTGTTGAGGCAAACATGGCTTATGGTTGTGTCGCTGTGGGTTCCTTTGACTTTTAGGCCGCGAGTTGAGTATCAGCATTATGTTCGCCTTACGAGCCAGTTGTCGGTCCCGTTCACCGACGGTGTGGTCCCCGTCAGGGTATTCTTTATTTGTTGAGAGATCGACTTCGACCCGTGGGTCCGTTGGGGTTATGTTGGCATGCTGAGTGACCAACTGTGGCATGAGATTGTGTCTCTTGAGGAGTCCTTTTGAGGGTAGCCTCGGTTGAGTTGACCCAGGATGTGATTGGTGCATGTTGCACTAGAGGTTATTCCAGTTTTCCCCCGGCTTTTTATTGGAGCCCCTTTGGTATCTCACGTCTCAGCTCAGGAGTGATGTGTTTTTGGGATTCCTCGCCCGTGATTGGCTTGCCCCTTTGAGATCTGCGATTGTTTGAAGTACGAGGGACGCTCGTTGCGAATTCCGGCTCGTGAGATGGGGGAATTGCGCAATCGGGCTATGCCGTACTGGATGTTGTTGTTGAGGAGTAATCACGGGGAGTGAGTGGTGTTTCGGGAGCTGGAGGCGTATTGTTGGATACCTACCCGTGGTATTTGTGACTCCTGATGGACTTGATCTAGTTTCGAGGATGAAACTTTCTTTTACTGGGGGAGGGTGTAAGGTCCCGGAATTCCCCGCGTAGGGTTTGCTGGTTGTTGGACAGCTTTTAGTGGCCGTTGGGAGTGTTTGTGCGCGTGTCGGACCCGAGAAATGGATTTGTGATGCAATTTGGAAATTAGTTGCATCACTGGAGGCCTGCGTGGTGTGTCGGTGGTGTTTGCGCGCAATTTGCACACAAGTGGTGGACTTCGGGTTTAAAAATGGATCGCGTGGGTAATTGGAGGACCCGTCGAGTGTTTAGAGGTGGTTTCGCGCGACGTAGATATCAAATTTGGACTCCGGGCGAAGTTTGGTTAAAGGATTACCTCTCCGGTTGCCTTCGGGAATTTTTAGAGTGTGAATTTGGCAAATCGGTTTGTTGATTTGGACTCAGCGCAAAAAACGGTGCGAATTACACTTTTTCTGGACGTTTTGGGCTTAAAATAAGGTTTTCGGTGTTGCTGGAATGGTGGACCGGGCTCACGGCGGCTGGCTCACGGCCCATGGACCGGTTGGTGCAGCGCGGTGCACGGGGTGGGCGTACACCCGGTGCAGGGGGCGACGCAGGCGGCCGGTGCACGCGCGGTGCACCGCGCAGCCGTGCGCCGCGCATGCACGCGCACGCGTGGCGCGCGCCCGCGCATGGGCAGGGTGCGCTGGCGCCTCGCCCTCGCGACGTGTGGTCGGTCGGACGGTTGGGGTCTGACCCGCCTTGCACCGGATCGGGTGCAAGGGATTCGTTGTGAAAGGGAGTTTTTGAGGTAAGGCTGATGGTTTGGAGAGGTTTCTTGATCAATTGGAAGGCTTTTTGAGAGCTGTAAAAAGGGGATTTTTGCATCAAAAATTCTCCTAAGGGGTTATCTTCTTCTCCAGCAATTATCAAGGGAAAATACCATCTTTTAGCATTTTTGAGTGGAGCTTGAAGTTTGCTGGTTTCGGATTCCACTTCGTAGCTTTTTCTTCCAGGAGGTCTCCAGAAGTGTAGAAATAGAATTTTGGGATGATTCTTGCGCGGTTCTTCTCACAACTTCATGGTCTACAACTTTGGTATTGAGGAGAAGACCTAATTGAAGCTTTAAACCAGGTAAATATAGCAATCTTTGAGACACTTATTTTCTGTGGAGGATTTCGAGCAGAGGTTAGTATTTTTACTCCCCTGGGATGTATAAATCAAATTTTAAGTTGATTTTTGTGGGTAAATTTCCAGGACGTACAGAGATCCAATTTTCGTATTTTGTGGAACTTCCAATTTGGACTCTAAGTTAGGTAAATTAAGCCATCTTTGGGATTGTTGTGTACAGCTGAGATTCTGGATGTGGTTTTGAGCAATGCTCAGTGTTTTTGCTTCCTAGGGCTGAAGAAGTGGAATTTTAAGTTGATTTTTGCGGGGAATTCATCAGGACTCAGAGGCCTACATCTTTCATATTGAAGGGAAAGGCTAAATATTGCTTCGAATCTGGTAAATTTCTATATCTTTGGGACCCCATTTCTGTGAGGAATTCTGGACAGCGACACCTTGCCGGATTTTTATCTCCGCAACCGGACATCGAATGGAGTCAAACCTTTGGACTCTTTTCATCTACTCGACGTGAGGATTGTCCCTGTATTTTTATTGGATTTTTCTGTGGCTTTTCCGAAGGTGTGCTTCTTTCCCTTTACTGTACAGAGTTTTACAGTTATATGGTTGTAGGGTTTTGCGCACCCTGTGTTGTGGAATTTGTTAATCAGCCTACGGGGCTCGGAATTTATCATGCAGGTACTCATTTCGAAGGTATCGACGTGAGGAACGCGCCAGTATTTTGTTGGATTTTTCTAAGTTCTTGCTACAGGTGAAAAATCCACATCTTTGGGACTGTTCCAACAGAAGTGTATGTACTTGGATATTTTAGAATAAAGTGTAATCTTGGACCTTATTGTTGTACCTAGGAAGGTTCGCGATTGTTTCTGAACCTGTTGGAACTGGAGAAATTGGAGATAGTGAATTCCGAATGTTTTCAGCTGTTTGGAGCCGAGGCTTGCGCGACTGGTACCGAAGATGCTGTTTCGGCAGAATTTGGACTATGAGCGTCTGCGCTCTTCGCCGACCCCAGGTTTGCCTTGGATTGAGCACTTCAGGTGGGTAAGCTTAATTTGGTACTGTATAAGGTTTTTATATTATGGTGAATGAAAGTGCACATGTGAGGATATCACCCACTTTTATTGTTTCTGAGGACAAAGCATGCTTGCATGGACATGTAGTTAGGCCATCTTTTACTGCTGCACTACTTTTGGAACTTGACTTAGGAGAAACCATGTCATTCTTTCTCCTTCTTTGTTAGTCAGGTGGTCTATGTTGCTCAGGTTCGAGCAGGGGTTCTGGGTAGTGTAGTCGGGACTTGGTGTCGGGGACAGGTTGGATTAGTTGTGGGGTTTTGCGGCAACCGCGGATATTGGGCGGTCGACCGGACATTTATTTATGCGCCAGATTGGGTATCTGAGTTCTCCAGTGGACAGAGTTTCCCCACTATGTGAGTATTTTGCATCTGATTGAGGACCGAGGCTTTCTTTAAGGGTTGGGCTTTCCCACTTTAATCAGAGTCATGTTCCAGTCCTGCTGATTTATGATACTTATTACTGAGGCATTCTACTCGTGTGGGTAGCTCCCCTCGAGTGCCGCTCCGGAGTGTGCGATATTCAGGCTTCGAGTCCTTGAGACTCCCATCCCCTATCGGTGTTATGCGTAGGCTGGCATACCCGATTTGGCAGGCACAGCAGGCAGTACCAGTTCTACTGGTGGCATTAGATTGGGTTTAGTACAGACTTTTGCTTTATAGTTGCACTCGTGTCAGGGGGACCGAGTGAAGTCTAGTAGCTGTGTTAGACTAGTTCTACTGTTGTTGGGAACCGTTTGGGGATACGGTGGTCCCTGGGTCGTTGTGAGTTGTAGGCAGGCAGGGCAGGCATAGGCAGGCATGGCAGGCATAGCAGGCATAGGCAGGCATGGCCGGCATAGGCAGGCATAGGCAGGCATGGCTGGCATAGACAGGCACAGGCAGGCATAGGCAGGCATGGCAGGCATAGGCAGGCATGGCAGGCATAGACAGGCATAGGCAGGCATAGGCAGGCATGGCAGGCATAGGCAGGCATGGCAGGCATAGGCAGGCATGGCAGGCATAGGCAGGCATAGGCAGGCATGGCAGGCATAGGCAGGCATGGCAGGCATAGGCAGGCATGGCAGGCAGGGCAGGCATAGGCAGGCATGGCAGGCATAGCAGGCATAGGCAGGCATGGCAGGCATAGGCAGGCATAGGCAGGCATAGGCAGGCATGGCAGGCATGGAAGGCATAGGCAGGCATGGCAAGCATGGCAGGCACAGGCAGGCACGGCGGGCAAAGCAGGCATAGAGGCTTGATAGCTGTTGAGAGTCTCTAGCTTCCTCCTTTTACAGTCTTTACAGCTTTGGTTAGTTTCTTTGTATCTTGAGGACTTAGTGGGCAGACCGTCGGGTCTGGCGGTGGTACCCACTGAGAACTCCCTTTTTGGAGTAGTTCTCACACCCTCTGGGGGTTTTCCCCTCTGTTTCTTTCCTCTCCTCTGTTTTGCAGAGTCTTAGCGGGTGTTGCTGATTCTGCGGTTGTTGATCGAGGCGAGAGAGTCGCGAGCTAGATCCCTACCCGTCGTTGGAGAGTAGTGGTACCCTCTTCAGAGGAGATCTACTGCAGACTAGTTGTTTATTTTCCAGTTTTGAGAGACTGATGTAGTGAGGATATATTATGTATCGAGAGACTGTACACACTTGTATTTATCGGGGATATCTCCCTGTTGAGTTTGAGCTTTGGATATGAGGATATTGTACGATTATTAATTTGGGAGACGGACATTGTTGTGTTATTTCCAGTTGTACAGTTATTGATTATAGTTTTACAGCAGGTTTTTATTTGTAGCTCTGATATTTTGCTTAGCTGTAGTACTTCTCTTGCAGGTAGGACGCTTCGCCTATGCAGGTTGGCATAGGTGGCGGATCTGTTGGCGAGCCCGGGTCGCAGTTTCGACCACGGGGCGTGACATGCGAGATATTAATCAGCACCGAAGGAAATTCACCTGAAAGCGGTGAAACGAATCATCCGGTACATCAAAGGTACGTTGAATTTCGGAATTTGGTATCCTATGGGCACATCTCTTGATATAATAGGATATTCGGATGCCGATTGGGCTGGATCAGTGGATGGTCGAAAGAGCATGAGTGGTGCATGCTTTTTCCTTGGCCATTGTCTTGTTGCATGGCATAGTAAGAAGCAAAACTGCATTGCTCTCTCTACTGCTGAAGCGGAATACATTTCAGCGGGAAGTTGTGCAACTCAATTGATTTGAATGAAGAGTGTATTGAGCGACTTCCGCATCCCGGCGACTTCGGTAACAATACTTTGTGACAACACTAGTGCCATTAACATTTCAAAAAATCCTGTGTTGCACTCAAGGACAAAACACATAGAACTTAAATATCATTCTCTTAGAGAGCTAGTTGAATCAAGTATTTTACAAATTTCCTATGTTTCAACTGAAGATCAATTAGCCGATATTTTGACAAAACCTTTGGATCAAAAACGTTTTATTCATTTGCGAAAAGCAATAGGAATGCTTTCTTTGAAATAACAATCTTTGAACAATCGCTTAGGTTAGGTTTTGTTTTGTGTTTTGTGTTTGTATATAGAACATCAACTGAGCATTTGTTAAATTGACTTTAATTGCATCTTTTCTTGTTTAGAGAAATTTATTATGATTTGGATATCATTATAATTCATTTGATGCAATGATCATTTATATCAATTATTTCATCTTTAATTGATCAAAGTCAATTTCTCTCTCAATTATCTCTTGATATAGTTTTTATCTTATTTGATAATTGAGTTAAGTATGAACATGAGATCAATGGTTGGTTGAATACTTAATATTTTACATAATTGATAGCCAATTGAGGGGGAGTATTATTTAAAGTTTCATGCTCAAAAGATGTGGAAAGAGTTACATCCCTAGTGGAGTGTGAAAACTACCACCATATGGAGGAAAGAGCTACCACCTCGGTCGTCCGAGTACTGTGTGCAGCTACCACATGTTTTCCAAGCATGGTGTTTCTTGTTTATTAGATAAAATGCTTTTTGGAATACTTGACTTTGTCGAATTCCAAGGTAGGTATAAGGTAGGATTCCAAATTGAAAGATGCTCAAAGAGCCACTTCCCTAGATATATTGACTAGATATATTATCTAATTTATTTGGGGATGTCAAACATCTATCGATCTTTGTGCCTTCATTTTTTTATTCAATTGATGATTTAATAAACACGTTAATCATTGGATCATGATTGATGTTTTGAACTTGCTCAACTTTAGAGGATATAACTTTTATAAATTTTCGTTTCATAATTTGAATATTAATGATAGATTTAGCATAATCTATTTCTTTTTTATGTGAAACGATAATTTTTATTTAAAGTTGATATGCAAGAATGCTTACATACTTTTTCTGGATTTTTTCTAGAATTTTTACAAATTTTTCTGGAGAAAAAGTTGCAGTCAGTCCAGATTGGATTGACTCAGTCCGGACCCCGAACGATGGGATTTCCTGCACGAAGCCGATCCGAACTGAACTCGAACCCGATCCGGACCGCGGCTAGGTTTTAATAGAAACGAAGGGTCTTTAGATTTCTATTCTCTTCTAAACTTCTGATTCTAACTCCCTAGACTTTCTCTAACTAGAATCTGTTACGGAATTTGAGTTGGCGTAGTTTCGTGAAAGTCTCAAGTCTTGAAGATTGAAGGTGAAGAAAGTTGGATCATTAACTCAATCTCAAGAAAGAAGAATTCAAAAGGATCAGGTATGTTTAACTAAAGAATTTGTGTGATCCGAATACTTCTTGTAGTGTAGAAAACACTTGGAAGAATCTTTCATTGCATAAAAATCAAAAACTGGACTTGGGACATGTTCAGGATCCGGATCAGGTTGTTCGATCCGGATCCCGAAGGTGGTTCGTTCATACATCGTCGCAATCCGGATCGTAGTCTCTTGATCCGGATCCCGAACGTTGAGTTTACCATCTACCTTGGACGATCCGGATCTGGCTTCGCAATCGGGATCCGGAACGTTGATGTTTGGTGAACTGTATGAACGATCCGGATCGTAGTCACATGATCCGGATCCCGAACCTTCGTTTTTCTGGAATTGGCTGTTTCGTTATGACGATCCGGATCCTAGTTATCACGATCCGGATCGCCGTCCGTAAACATCCCGAAATGGCAGTTTTTTTGATTCTATCTCCTTCCTAGGGTTTCTAACCTATAAATAGACCCTATGTCTTTCTTTCTAGGGTCAATCCACATAGCCGTCATTTTCATATATCATCTTATACGGCTATAGATCCACATATAGAGAAGAAAGGAAATCATTAGAGAATACTCTATGTTTCTTCATCTATATTGATTAGTTTGATTCTAGGTTTTCATACTCACATCTTGAGTTGAATCAAACTAATGAATACTTAGATGGTATTTCCGATCTATCTTTGATCTAAGTATTCGGCGGATCATCACCACCCAAAAACAACGATTTACCCCAAAAATCGGCGCGTGGATTCGCGTGTCCTTGTGGATTCAAGGTTCAATCGCTCTCGTGGATTCGGAGCGAGGCACGTTCGTGGATTCGAACGGTGCTATTGGGTGAAGACCGTGGATTCGGTCGGACGTCGTGGATTCGACGTTGGACGCCGTGGATTCGGCGTTGGGCGCAGATCGTGGATTCGAGAAGCGTCTGGAGCGAGCGGAGAAGATCCTCTAGGAGCGTATGGAAAAGGTTGAGTCGTAAGTGTGTACGGTAAATCACCTGTACGTGTTTAATTCTAGTGGATTTCTGCCGTGTTATCAGTCCCGTGGTTTTTTACTCCGGTGATGGAGTTTTCCACGTAAAAATCTTGCGTGTTATTTTATTTTCCGCATTGGGTTTTATCGCAACGATTTTTGGAGTGTTTATACGTTTACACCTATTCACCCCCCCTCTAGGTGTTTCTTCCCCTATTTAGATCCGTATTATATACGACCCAACAAGTGGTATCAGAGCGGGAATAGGGTTGTGAACAATGGTTGAAGGTGGAAACATCAATCGACCCCCTTTCTTTGATGGAACAAATTATGCGTACTGGAAAGTACGGATGAAAGCCTTTTTATCTTCCATCGACGAAAGGGTGTGGCATTCAATTGAATCAGGATGGACTAATCCAACTGAACTTATCTCTGATGTTCACACCTTAAAACCTAGGTCGAAATGGACCAAGGAAGAGTTTGAGTTATCTTCTTACAATGGCAAGGGAATTAATGCTATTTTTAATGCCTTATCTCAAACTGAATTCTCTCGCGTCTCGGCATGTGAGACTGCGAAAGAAATCTGGGATGTTCTCCAGGTTACACATGAGGGAACTAACCTCGTGAAGATTCAGAAACTGCAGATGCTTACGAGCAAGTTTGACTCTATTTTGATGGCAGAAAATGAATCTTTCACGGACTACTATACACGATTGCAAGACATCGTAAACTCATGTGCTAATCTGGGAGAGAAGATTCCAGAATTTAAGATTGTAAGAAAAATCTTAAGAACTCTTCCTGAACGATTTCGCCCAAAGGTTACTGCCATTGAAACTATTAAACACCCGGACGAAATACGTGTAGAAGAATTAGTTGGTTCATTACAAACATATGAAATGACTTTCAATACTAACAATTCTTCTGGAAAAGCATCCACTTCTAAGTCTTCAGGTTATGCGTTGAAAACAACTAAGGAAGAAGACGCGGATACATCCTCCTCGGACGATGACGAGAACCTTTCTATGGAGGAATTTGAGAAGCAGCTCGCTCTCTTGACAAGGAATTTTCGCCGCAACTTTCGAAGGGGCAATTCAAGCAAATCTCCATCCTTCAGAAAGTGGAACAAAGGCAAGGGTACTCCAAGTCACAAGTCAAGAAAGCAGGAGAACTTCTCAAAGGATAAGAAAAGTTCAGAAGGACAACTGCAATGCTTCAAATGTCGAGGCTACGGGCCACATTGCAACGGAGTGTCCTAACAAGTATCCGGCAAAGAAGAAGGCGATGCAAGTCGTCACTTGGGATGACTACTCAACGTCAAATGAGTAGTCTTCAAATGATGAAGAAAAGAGCTCCACGGCATTCCACGCGTCCACATCTTCACCATTCATGTGCTTTATGGCAAATACATCTGAGTCGTTGTCCAACTCCACTGTTGAAAAGAATGCAATGGACAATGAATCGGATGATTCGGAAGGTGAAGAGTTTGCTCTAGCCTATCACAGATCTTTACAGGATTTAAAGAAACCGGCTAAGCAAAACAAGGGGTTGAGAGGGAGATTGCAGGATCTCGAAGAAGAAGTAAAAAGGGTAACTTCTCTCTCGACCGATCTTGAAGTGGAAAGGGATAGTTTGATAAAAGCAAATGTTTCCCTTCAAGAGTCCAATGAGCAGCTCAAGAAGAACTATATAGATATGGTGAACAAAGCAAACTACTTCTTGAAGCTCTATGGCGAGGGCCGACAGGAAAGACGGGAAATGACAGAGACCATTCTCCAACTCAAAGATGACTTACAGCAATTCTCTTTAGGAAGGAGTAAGTTGGATAAACTCCTTGGTCTTGGTCAAACAAATCGGTTCGGCCTCGGGTACACTCAAACTGGAACAGTCCAAGTTCGAGTGGGACAGTCTTTGTGCCTCAGTCGGTATCTCCTCCTCCGACATCGGAATTCAAGACAAACAACGACAACAAACCTACCTCATCCTCTTCGGAATCGTCAAGCTCAAAGGTATGTTTTAGTTGTAATTTTACAGGGCACATCAAAAGAAATTGCGAGATTGGAGCTCAAAGAACAAATCAACCACATCTTGCAATCGCTACCAATAAGCTCACTTCCCGGAATTCAAGGAAGGATTTTTCAAAAGGAAAGAACATTGGTAGCACCTCAAACAAGACGATGACAAAAGAAAAAGATCAATCATACAAGACGTCGTCTTCAAGGAGAATCTCTCAACCTTTACCAACATACTCCAAAACTCAAAAGGTTTGGGTATGCAAAGGTGAAACCCCTCCTTGTCCTTAATCGTTCTACGATTAAATCTTGTATAGTTGTGTAGACTATTTTCTTTTCTTCTTTTTCTTTTGGCCGACCCGTCAACCAGCTTTGGGAGGGTAAATGGTACATCTTTTTATTGGTTGATGATTTCTCTCAGTTTTCTTGGGTAGCATTTTTGAGAGAGAAAGCTGATACGTTTGACTCTTTTTATGAGATTGCCATCGTATATGATTGAAAAGAATGAAAAGATCATTCGTGTTAGAAGTGATAGGGGTGGAGAATTCATAAATTCAAAATTCATTGACTTTTGTACTTCAAATGGCATTAAACATGAATTCCGGCACCCTATACACCTCAGCAGAATGGTTTGTTGAGCGCAAAAACAGGGTTGTTCAAGAGATGGCGCGTGTGATGCTTCATAGCCGGAAATTACCGCTACATTTTGGGCTGAAGCTGTGAACACCGCTGTCTATGTCTTTAACAGAGTGTATTTGCGCCCAGGAACCTTGAATACACCATATGAGCTGTGGTTTAGTAGAAAACCGGATATCAAGTACTTTCGTATCTTCGGGAGTCGATGTTACATCTTACGTGACCGTGAAAATCTTGGAAAGTTCGACTCTCGAAGTGATGAAGGGATCTTTTTGGGTTATTCTACGAATAGCAGAGCATATCGAGTATTTAACAATGAATCTAAGACGATAGTAGAATCTCTAATGTTAAAGTAGATGAAGCTTCTCATTTTGAATCTGAAAAAAATCTACCCTCGATATCTCTCTAGATGATGATTCTCCTGCTAGTGCATCTTCTCATAATAATACTTCCAATATTAATGATGCATCTAATGGTTCTTCTAGTTTATCTGATGTGCAGGAATCATCTCGTGTACCTCCGAGTACTCCGTTTCAACAAACGCTACGAATCTCCAAGGATCATCCGGAATCGAACATCATTGGAGATCCACAAGAAGGAGTTAGAACTCGAAGGCAGGTGGTTTGCGGATTTGCTTGCTACGTATCTTTAATCGAACCAAGACAATAGATGAAGCTCTTCAGGATGACTACTGGATTAAAGCAATGCAGGAAGAGCTCCATCAATTTGAGCGAAACAAAGTCTGGGAATTAACGAAGCCTCCAAGCAACATAATGTGATAGGTACCAAATGGATCTTCAAGAACAAGAAATGAAGATGGTACTATCATCAGGAACAAGGCACGACTAGTTGCTCAAGGCTACTCTCAAGTAGAAGGTATAGACTTTGACGAAACTTTCGCCCCTGTAGCTAGACTCGAGTCCATTCGTATATTGTTTGCTATTGCTTGTCATTTTAAAATCAAATTATTTCAAATGGACGTCAAGAGCGCATTTCTAAATGGGTTTTTAAATGAGGAAGTTTATGTAGCTCAACCGAAAGGTTTTGTAGATCATAAACAACCTAACCATGTTTTCGTTTGAAAAAGGCTCTTTACGGTCTGAAACAAGCACCGCGAGCATGGTACGAAAGGTTAACAAAGCACCTTTTGGAGAAGGGCTATACTCGAGGGGGAGCTGACAGGACTCTCTTTGTGAAGCATTATCAAAATAATTTCATTGTAGCACAAATCTATGTCGATGACATTGTATTTGGTGCAACAAAAGATAATGATGCTTCTAAATTCGCGGAGACCATGGAAAGCGAATTTGAGATGTCCATGATGGGCGAACTGTCTTATTTTCTTGGATTGCAAATTAAACAAAATGATGAAGGTATTCACTTGAGTCAATCCAAGTATGCACTGGAGTTGGTCAAAAAGTTTGATCTAGAAAATTGTAAAGATTTTCCAACTCCAATGGGAACTAGCCACAAGGGACTTGGAAGTGAATCACATAGTGAGAATGTAGACGAGAAACTGTATAGAAGTATGATTGGAAGTCTACTTTACCTCACGGCTAGTCGCCCGGATATATCCTTTAGTGTTGGGATTTGCGCGAGATATCAATCAGCACCAAAGGAGGTTCACCTAAAGTGAAAGAAGCGTGAAACGGATCATCCGGTACATCAAAGGATCAATTAATTTCGGAATTTGGTATCCTATGGGAACAAGTCTGGATATGTTGGATACTCAGATGCCGATTGGGCAGGATCAGTGGATGATCGGAAAAGCACGAGTGGTGCATGCTTCTATCTTGGCCATTGCCTTGTTGCATGGCACAGTAAAAAGCAGAATTGCATAGCACTCTCGACTGCCGAAGCGGAATACATTTCAGCTGGAAGTTGCTCAACTCAACTCATTTGGATGAAAAGCGTATTGAGTGACTTCCGCATTTCAGCATCTTCGGTAACAATTCTTTGTGACAACACAAGTGCAATTAACATTTCTAAAAACCCTGTGTTGCACTCTAGAACAAAACATATTGAACTTAGATATCATTTTCTTAGAGAGCTAGTTGAATCAAATACTCTTCAACTTCATATATTTCAACTGAGGATCAATTAGCTGACATTTTAACAAAACCTTTGGATCAAAAACGTTTTTATTCATTTACGAAAAGCAATTGGGATGCTTCCTTGAAATAATCTTCTTTTTGAAAACTTTGCTTAGGATAGGTTTTGTATTTGTTTGTTTTGTTCTTTATCTATGTTTGTACATAGGACATTAATTGAGCATAGATCATAATTGACTTTAATTGCATCTGTTCACACATTTAGAAATTTATTATGCTTTTGCCATCATAATATTTCACTGTTGCAATGATCATTTATGTTAATTAAATCATCTTCTAAAGTGATCAAAGTCAATTTCTCTCTCTCAATGATCTCTTGGTATAGTCATTATCTTATTTGACTGTTTAGTCGAGTATGAAATCGAGATCAATTTTTGGTTGAATACTTTATATCTTAAATAATTGATAGCCAATTGAGGGGGAGTCAAAGATAATGTAAAATGCTCAAAAGATGTGGAAAGAGTTACATCCAATGAGGAGTGTGAAAACTACCACCACATGGAGGAAAGAGACCACCTCGGTCGTCCGAGTATTGTGTGCAGCTACCACATGTATACCAAGCATGGTTGTTCAAATTTTTGATTAAGTAAAATGCATGTTGAAATACTTGACTCTGTCAAATTTCAAGGTTGGTATAAGGTGGGATTTTAAAGAAAGATGCTCAAAGAGCCACTCTCTTCAACAGATTGTCTAGAAATATTATCTACTATATTGGGATTTCAAACATCTATTGATCTTTGTATTTCATTTTCTTTACGAATTGATTATTTGATAAAGGCATTACTCATAAGATCAAGTTAGATGTAATTGAAGGTGTTCAACTTTAAGGGATTTAATTCTTGTAAATTTTCGTTTCATTTTTGGATATTATTGATAGATTTGGCATAATCTAATTCTTGTTGTATGAAACGATGATTTGTTTAAAGTTGATACACATTTGTGCTTACAATCTTTTTCTGGATTTTCCTGAATTTCTCTGAAATTTTCTAAAGAAAAAGTTGGGGCCGATCCGGATCGGGCTAGATGATCCGGATCCCGAACGCAGGAATTCTTCTGCGGGGACGATCCGGATTGTATCTGCCGATCCGGATCCCGAACGCAGTTTCTTACTGCGGGTAGCCGATCCGGATCGCAGTTATGAACTGATCCGGATCGCGGCTAGGTTTTATAAGGAACGAAAGGGTTTTTGATTTCTTTACTCCAATCTTTTGTTCCGAAGTTTCCAGAGCCTCTCTCTCTAGATTTCATCCTCCTTGGAAGCTTTCAAACTCAAGTTCTTCAATTCAAGTAAGTTTTATTGATCAAAATCTCGGTTTTTCACGTTTTCTCTTTTCCTCCTCAAACGCACGAATTTCTTGGATCAACTTTGTTTGTGGATGGTTTTTGATCAAATTTCTTTTGAAATAAGAACTCTGGGTTGATTAGTTTTGATTATATGCTAGGTTTTCTCCTGATTAACGGATTTTTAGGCTTCGATTTCTAAAAATTCGGTTTTAGGGCATATAATAAGGATTTTCGAAAATCATGCAATTGATCTATCTTTAAAAGTCCTTTTGCAAAACTAATTTGATTCTTAGTCTCTCTACATGATTATGATTCTTTGGTATAATTTTTCAATTTTTGAAAACTAAGAATTTTTGTGTTCTTGAGTTGGTCTTCACAGGATTTAAATCTTCTCAAAGCACTTGGATCAATGGGATTCTCATGGATCATTCTTTTGTTGGTCACAATAGTGCACACTCGGGCCACAAACAAATTAAGAGAGCTAAGAAAACACAACAAAAAGGTGAATTTGTCGAGGTCAGTGATACAGAGGTGGATTGTCACGAGATAGATTGGACTGCATTGACAGATGATGATGAATCATTGCCTGAACAAAAGGCGTCCGATGCTTCGAAAGGAAAAGCACATGGACAAAGGAAAAGCGCCTATGACTAAACCAACCATCTCTGGAAAAGGAACGAGTAACTAGACGTTTTGGACTACGACGAGACGCTGATTTTAACACACCGATAGTTCCTGACTCCCCGCCTCGCGTGGAAGGAGTGTTCGTCAGCATGGATCGCGTTCGAGCGTTTGAACGTCGTGAATGCATCGGTGAACGTCATGTCAACATTGAAGCTCTCCGAAATCACTCACCTGAGTTTGGAACCTTGATTGAGCAAGCTAATCTCATCCAAGTCTGCCGATTCCCCGAACTACTTGGGTATTGTTTGTATCGTGTAAGAACCTTTTTACACGAATGCACACATCTTCGAGAAGATGAAAATGGATCAATGCATTTCTATACAATATCCAAGGGATGAAACTTAAAATCACTCCGCAGCTAATTGGCGAAGTCCTTGGAATGGAATCTAACACATCGGGACTCAACTTTTTGAAAGGAAAGAAGTTTGACGAATGCCTTGTGGCGAACAGTGATAGATAAAATTTGTTTGGAAGGAACGAATTCAGCTAATGGTAAAAGTGTAAAATCCAAACATCTTCGACTGGAGTACCGATTTCTAAATTTCATCACGTGTTACAACATTCTACCTAACATGCAGACTAAGGTCGTGAGATGGGAGAGACTGCTGTTCCTATATCTCTTAGGTCATCCCTCTGAGGCTGTAGGATTGAACATGAATATCCCCTACATAATTTGGAATAGAATGTCAAGATATATTGTGCATCCTCATCCTTCTGAGCGACTTCCGTTTCCGTAATCATCATGAGGATCTTACAAAAGTTTGACATTGATATAAGCTCGACATCTTATCAACACTGTTGGGGGATGATAGATGAGTCAACGATTGTGAAGTCACTTCACAAATTACCACATGTTACTCCGACACATTCCACTGGAAAGAAACCTTGTGTCGGCACCTCGGCCTCACCGTCTCAACAAGCATCAGAACAAAGGCGAATGTCTGAAGAACTCGAGATCATAACGGCATCCCAAATTACATTGACCAAGAAAGTAAATTCAATGAGGAAATTGATCAAGAACATGTTCACTAAGATGGGATATAGTGCGTCTGAGGACTCAGACTCGGATGACTATTTTGTGCTTTAACAATTTGTGCAGATTTGTGCAGGATTTTATCTTTTAGACTTTAGTTCAGCTTTTAGGACTTACTTTTAGTTCTAGTTCTTATTTTTCGGAACAATTTTTGAAATCTTTAACTCTCCTTAAATTTTTGTGTTTTGGCTAATTTTGTGACAAAAAGGGGGAGAGAGTTTATAGAGAACTTGAACAATGTTGACTACATGATGATGTGTTGGAACATCAAAGGTAAGTTGAAACACAAAGGTAAGTAGAACTTCAACTTTGGGTTTTTCCATTTGTTTGAATGCATGCCTCGACTAACTATTTGCTAACTATTTGGGCATGTAATATAACTAACAAGTTGATGTTCACTAACAAGTTTGTGACACTTGTTTTTGATTGCATAGAAGATATGTTGGTTCTTAACTCTGATCAATTACATATATATATATATAAGTTTGTCACAAACATGTTCATGACATTTGGTTTTTACGTGCAAAGAAGATATGTTGGTGTTTTTTAACTATGATCTGTTTACATATCTGAAATAAATGTCATGGTAAGTATAAATGAGTTTAAACTTCATCTCTGTTGTGGTTTTTGAATGATACAAAATTCTTGAGGTATCTAACGATTCTTTTGTCAAGAATGATTTCTTTTTGCAGAGAGTACAGATGTCTAAGTCTAGAGTCTGTTTTAGGAGTTTAACTCATGTATTGTTTTTGGATCTCCATTGTAAATTTTTGTTGTATGGTGATAGCAACAAAAATATCTTTTTGAATTTTCTTTAGTGGATCTATGTTTTGTCACGAAACCGCCAAAGGGGGAGATTGTTACGGAATTTGAGTTGGCGTAGTTTCGTGAAAGTCTCAAGTCTTGAAGATTGAAGGTGAAGAAAGTTGGATCATTTAACTCAATCTCAAGAAAGAAGAATTCAAAAGGATCAGGTATGTTTAACTAAAGAATTTGTGTGATCCGAATACTTCTTGTAGTGTAGAAACACTTGGAAGAATCTTTCATTGCATAAAAATCAAAAACTGGACTTGGGACATGTTCAGGATCCGGATCAGGTTGTTCGATCCGGATCCCGAAGGTGGTTCGTTCATACATCGTCGCAATCCGGATCGTAGTCTCTTGATCCGGATCCCGAACGTTGAGTTTACCATCTACCTTGAACGATCCGGATCTTGCTTCGCAATCCGGATCCCGAACGTTGATGTTTGGTGAACTGTATGAACGATCGGATCGTAGTCACATGATCCGGATCCCGAACCTTCGTTTTTCTGGAATTGGCTGTTTCGTTATGACGATCGGATCCTAGTTATCACGATCCGGATCGCCGTCCGTAAAATCCAGAAATGGCAGGTTTTTTGATTCTTATCTCCTTCCTAGGGTTTCTAACCTATAAATACACCCTATGTCTTTCTCTAGGGTGAATCCACATAGCCGTCATTTTCATATATCATCTTATACGGCTATAGATCCACATATAGAGAAGAAAGGAAATCATTAGAGAATACTCTATGTTTCTTCATCTATATTGATTAGTTTGATTCTAGGTTTTCATACTCACATCTTGAGTTGAATCAAACTAATGAATACTTAGATGGTATTTCCGATCTATCTTTGATCTAAGTATTCGGCGGATCATCACCACCAAAAAAAACGATTTACCCCAAAAATCGGCGCGTGGATTCGCGTGTCCTTGTGGATTCAAGGTTCAATCGCTCTCGTGGATTCGGAGCGAGGCACGTCGTGGATTCGAACGGTGCTATTGGGTGAAGACCGTGGATTCGGTCGGACGTCGTGGATTCGACGTTGGACGCCGTGGATTCGGCGTTGGCGCAGATCGTGGATTCGAGAAGCGTCTGGAGCGAGCGGAGAAGATCCTCTAGGAGCGTATGGAAAAGGTTGAGTCGTAAGTGTGTACGGTAAATCACCTTGTACGTGTTTTAATTCTAGTGGATTTCTGCCGTGTTATCGGTCCCGTTGGTTTTTTACTCCGGTGATGAGTTTT
>JAQNDB010003977.1:0-26276 GCA_029204045.2 Tillandsia leiboldiana | reverse complement strand
TACCAGAACCCGGGCCCGCCAACAGATCCGTCGTGCACAATCCGATTTTTTCATGTACACGAAGCGCTGGTAACTTGCTCAGATAGATAATGATTACATTAAAATGCATAACACAGAGCTGAACTAATAGACTAAAAGTAATCTCAGAACTGAAATAACTACAAGCTGAAATAAAAGTACAATAGACTCCCAGATCAACCATAATACAACCGCTGGCCAAAGCCAGACCCAAAAGTAAACTACTGAAGTCTGAGATACAAAAGGGGTACAATAAAAACCTCGCTAATCTCTCCTCGCTCGGGGTGATGATCTAGCTACGTCGCGCCGAGCACTCTTACCTCGTTCTGGTCTGACGCTCGAGGGCCCAGCAGCTCCACCGACGACTCTGCAAAACAAAGGGAAGAAGACAGAGAACAACCATAGGGGGGTGAGAATTACTAGATAAACCATAGCCCTCCTCCTAGTGGGTAAAAACCTCAAATGCTGACCGGTCACCCACTATGACTTATAAGAGTGCAAAGAAAGGAACAGTGGTATGCATATAAAGACGTCTGGCTGAAAAAAGGAAGCATACAACGACCACTCTATGCCTCAAAATGGCTTGTCCGTGAAGAAGATGACTGTATATATGGCAACTATAACCCAACTGCCCAAGGAGCGTCGATCAAAAGTCCAGGAGATACTGGCAACTGGGGGTCATACTGGGGAACTGGCTCTGCCTGTCTGTCTGTGCCCCGGCGCGGTCAGCACGGTGTAAATTCTGTGCCCGGCGCTCGGCACTTTGTAAAGTCTGTGCCCGGCGCGTCGGCCGTGTGTAAAGCCTACTCTCCGAGTGCCTCGAGGGAGCGACCCACACGATAAAGTATCTCTGTATCAAGCATCTCTGTAACCAATATCACAATATCTCTGTCAAGTATCTCAATATAGCAGGACTGGATCATGACTATGATCAAAGTTGAATATCCATCCACTAAAGAAATCATCGATCCCCAATCAGATGTAATAGTACTCAATAGTGGGAACACCATCCCACTAATGCAATCCCGTTCCCAATCTGATATGGAGATAACATCCGGTCAACCGCGCCCCAAAATCCTGGTCGCCGCTGACCCGTAAATCCCATCTGATAATAATAAAAACATCTGGCCAACCCCTGACGCTCACCCCCGCTTTGCCACTATGCCCCACAATCCCCAAGACGAGCCTAAACTGTCCCTGACTCAAGATCCCAACTACACTATCTCAAAACCCGATCAGACTCGAGCATCATGCAGCGATAGAGAGAACAACAATAACACATTTTTTCTCCTAAGTCAAATCCCATAATATAGTGCTGCAGTAAAATGGTGGATTAACCTAGTTTCCAAATAAGCATGCCATTGTCCATTCTTAAAAGTATTAGAAGAATGATCGAGGTTTTTGCAAGAATGGTTTGAAACATTATGTATTCCTTATTTGCATGCGGTTCAGGATATAGCAATTGTCCAACATTATTGTCCCAAATTTATCGCATAGAGGTTATTAATCAAATTAGGGGGCATTGCACCAGGTTCACATGCTAACAGCTAGTTGTCACAAATATAATTGGGGAACTCTATATACTCCTAGTGAGCAAGTCAACAAGAGGGAACGCAACCACCCACCTCGAAAAAGCATGCAAAACACCAAGAAATAACCCGCTGTCCTCTAAGCACACCGTCAGCTGAAACAATATCCTACAACATCACACAAGTGTACACGTGTAAAAACTAACAGTCTCAAAACAGATTTTGCTGTTTTATAATCAGCACGCAAAACGAGGAATTTCACCTCTGTCCCGAGCTCCTAAAATCTCAGAAAAATCACGGTTGCGTTCCTCGCGGAAAATTAGCCCAAAATCGACTCTTGAATCGCCTCGATCTGATATTCCTACGACGAGAAACAATTCGTCGAAGTTGCCGCTGTCCAAACATCCAAACGCAAAAAGAGGGGTCAAAACACCTCGGGAATCGTGCCAAGGAATCTGATCCATAGAAACCACCAACACAGAAAACGAAGCCCTACCTCTCAGGAACACACTGGTGAAGAATCGTCGAAAAAGGACTCCTGTACTGCGCAGGGACTCCTCGGACTGAAATGCGACGATAACGGGCCAAGATTGGGGGAAAAACGAGGCGCGCTGTAAAATCCGGATCGTCGTTGTCGAGCTTCCGAAAAATCTGGGAACGCACCACGAGGTAGAAAATAAGGGATGAAAACTTCTCTTAAGGTCCCTCCCACTGGTTCTCTCTCTATCTCTCGAAAAAATAGAGCAAAAGAAGGGAGGGGAGGCCTATTTATAGGCCCAAAAAACAATTGGGAAAATTCCCTTTAAGTCCCCAGTTTCGGGCTGCTACAGTGCGGCCCGGCCCATTTCGGGCGTGAACAGTGCGGCCCGGCCTGGGATTTTCCGGGCGGGCGCGACAGTGCGGCCCGGCCCAGCCCAGCCCGCACACGGGATCCCGCCCTGTCCAACCGGCCGTCCGACCGGCCCAGGGGCCCGCCACGTGTCCGCCAAACAGGCGCAGCCGTGCGGCCCAACGGGGAAGCGCCACGTGTCCCCCGTGATTGGCGGCGCGGTGGGCGCGCCCGCCAATGGTGCGGCGACACGTGGCCCCCCTCCCGACACGGTCTGTCGGCGGCGCCGCCGCCCACGCGCGCCCACGTGCGTACGGCCGCACCGGGCAGCTCTGTGTGCGCCACGCGTACATGAGCCGACCTATCCGGGCCGCCACGTGGGGCGCCCCGGTCCACCGTGCACGCGCACGCGCCGCACCTGCCCGGCCTGCCCGAGCTGCCCGCGCCTGCCCCCGCGCGGCGAGCGCACTACGCCGGGCCAATCGCGTGCCGCCACGTGGCCGCCGGTCCACCGTGCACCAGCGGTCTTTTTCGTGGACCGAGAGTGGCGCGCCGGCCCAATAAGGGCCTGCACGTGTCCCCGGCCGGTCCACAGCTCCCCCCTGCACCATTTTGCGCAGAAAACTTCCGGGAGTTCGTTTTTTGGCCATCCGGACTCCAAAATAAATAAGTAATAGTCGTTTTCAAGCGTTTTCCGTGCTGAATCTAAATACGGCCTCCGCTTGGCCCAAAGCCTTCTCTAAAATTCGGCCAATACCTTCGAAGGCCAAACCAACCGTAAATACCACACTGTGTGTCACGTCCGGGGGTCGAAACTCCGACCCGGGCATGCCAACAGATCCGCCACCTATTCGAAACCCCGCATAGGCGAAGCGTCCAACCTGCAAAGTATCATCTAACAACTAAAATAGATATCAGAGCTGAAGACAAACTGCTGTAATAAAAACCCTAAATCACTATACAACTGAAAATAAAGGTACAATATCCATCTCCAAAATAGAGTAATACAATAATCCGGTCCACCGAAACTGTAATACAAGTAAAAGCCACCTATACATCATCTACAAATCCAAAACAGGGAGATAAACTGAAATAATAAAATACAACTGAGTACAGTGAACCCACAAACAGGGCTGGTACATCTATCCCACTGTAGAAATCAACACTGGTAAGGATCTATCTCGCGACTCCCTCGCCCCGAACCTCCAACCGTAAGGTCAGCAACTCCGCAGCAAACACTGCAAACAAAGGGGGAAAAGGGAAAAAACACAACAATGGGGGTGAGAACCACTAGTAAAACCAGTAGCCTCCCCCTGCAGGTAAAGCCTCAAACCCCGACGTACCCACTAAGTCTACCAGAGGCACGAAATGAATAAAAGAGGTGGTAAGCTAAAAACAGAAATACTGATAAGAGGAAGCTACCACTAGTATGCCTCTAAATGCCGTGCTAAGAAGTATAGCTAAATGTATGCATCCGTAAATAAAATGCCTGCCTGAATAATCCCAATCCGACCACCAGTAAACACTGGTACTGCCTGCTGTGCCTGCCAAATCGGGTATGCCAGCCTACGCATAACACCGATAGGGGATAGGAGTCTCGAGGACTCAAAGTCTGTATATCGCACACTCCGGAGTGGCACTCGAGGGGAGCGACCCACACGAGGTAAAGTGCCTGAGTAACAAGTAACCAATATCAATAATATAGCAGGACTGGATCACGACTCTAATCAAAGTGGGAAACCCCATCCACTACATAAAGCCCGATCCCCCCAATCTGATGCAACTGTAAATACCCGGTCGGCCGCCCCAAAGTCCGCGGTCGCCGCAAATATCCCACAACTCCCCCAGATCAAGCCCGACCTGTCATCCCTAATCCGTATGCACAAGTCACCATCCGGTTCAACCGCCCAAAGTCCGCGGTAGCCGCAATACCCTGCCCTCAAGCCAGCCTGTCCCAGATCCCAAGAGTCTGTCTACACTATCCCAAAACCACCTGCTCGCGCACGAGCTACAAATACCCTGAGCCTAGTATGAAAAGAGAAGCAAGAAACATGGTTTCTCCTAAGTCAAGTCCAGCATGATAGTGTAGCAGAAAAAGGTGGCCTATCTAAATGACCATACAAGCATGCCAATGTCTCAAGACGATAAAAAGAAAACAGGTGTCGATGTTCTTACATTTATTAGAGCATGCTATTCCATAATATTGATGATTGCATAAGAACATTAAGTGCAACATAGCCTATGCCTGCCAATACCACATACACGATGTTCACAAAGTATGAAAATAAGGAAGTGCCACACCTAATCACAAATCACATAAGATGGTACAACGCTGGTCAACCCTCACATTCATATAGGAATAAGCCCAAGATCATTTAACATCACTTAAACAGGGACATTCAATCAAGTATTCACCAATGAATAGACTAAGGTTCAACAACTTTCATTGATCTCACATAGGATGAACATAGGATCTACCAACAACATCCAATCTCATTTGGAGGGATTTAGGAGTCATGAACAAAGCTTAGTCTCATAAGGAATAGGCCTCAACTCACAATGATAACCATCTTTTCATGAATGAACTAGGAATCAAAAGTATAGGTCATTCTCACATCGACTAAATCAATAACCAACACCAACACCCATTTTCACATAAACTAGATCAAAGATCAATCAACTCATTATTCTCACATAAATAGGTTATGAATCAACATCTATGCCCAACATCACACATTGTAGGTTAAGGATCAACAAAATCAACTACTCTCATATAAGCCATTCTCAAATAAATCAACCAAGTCCTCCTCACATAAGCAACCAAGCACTCCTCACTAACCCCATCAAGTCCTCACATAAATCAATCAACCATTCACATATAACCATCACCATCATTTTCTCATAATAATGTTAATCATTCATCACAAGGTATAGGTTGAAGAGTGATTTCCCAATTACCCTCACATAGTATAGATTTAAGGATGATCACCTATAATCAACTTCATATGAAATAATGTAATATCAACCAACCGATCATTTATTCATGCATAAGCTAAGGATCAATCAACCTAACATAATATGGAGATTATGCATGATTCACCAAGGAAAAGAGGACAACAATCAACTATGCCATAAGGGAAACCAATAGCCCGAGTGGGTAAATCGTCGTTTTCGGCAAAGCACAACCACCCACCTGAAACTTGACGATCCGCTGCCCGCTTTAGCTGAAATTTGGCGTGAGTAAACCTTATCCTCCCAGGATACCGATGCCACAAATATCATCCGAATCCGCCTCACGGATTGGGCGCAATCACTGAAACAATGCACATTACGCACTCAAATTCCAGAATTTCAGCAAGTACAACAAGGTTAAATAAAAAGTATGTGCAACCTCAAATACCTCAAAATGAAGTCTCCAATCAGTAAAACAAAGATCTACTCTTTCATATAAATATCTTCAAGTCCCCAAAAATCCACCATTAATTTCCCTTAACATTCAAATGAAGCAAAAATCACAATGCTGTCCAAAAACTGCTTACATACACTTGCTAGTATTTCCAAGCTTAATTAGGGGCTTTTCCAAAGGGATTCATCCACAGCTCATAAAAGAGAATTTGCTCAACTTGAAGTTAATAAGAAGTACCAACTTGAATTTCTGAAAAAGACCTTATATCCACGAAGTTATCTGCATTCCAAGGTTCCTTGCTCAAATCAAAACTAAAACAGGGACTGCAGTAAACCATATAATCGCACTTAAAAAGATGATTAAAGTTACCTAATCAAACGTGCTCCAAATCCTACAAGAGAGGTACCATTGGATTCCTTGTTGAGAGTAGATACAAATTGAGCTAAAGAACTCCAAATTTCATGCTCGGATGAAGGAGAAAACCCATAAACACTTTGAACTATCCACCAAGTTCCATCTGTACCTGACAGCAGCAAGGTGCTCCCAAGATCATGCATAAACCCTAATAAAAACTCAGATCTGGGAAAAATGGTACATACCAATATTGTTGATCTTCGAGTCCTAAAAATTTTCCCGCAAAACTCATCCAAATATTCCCATCCTACTGCCCATAAAGGCCAAAACACTGAGGACTATTCAGGATTCCAGACTGAAATGAAGGGTTCCAAAGATGGCCTTAAAACTCTGTAAAAACATGAGATCTGTGGGAAGAGTTGAATAAAAAAATTGTAGCCTTACCTCTTGTGAGAATGTACAACCATAAATGAGCTCATAATTCCAAGAAATGAGCCCTGGGGAATTTTCGCACTGAAACGCGACGGGAAGGTCCACCAACAGCAACAATGGTGATGCTTGCCTCAAGGAGAAGATGATGGTGATGAAGCCCCTTTTGTCCATCTCTTTGCTGATGAAAATGAAGGAGAGTTGCATAAGAATCCCCTGTAGAAGTCTCCAAGGTGGGAAGCACCAAAAGAGGGAGAAGGAGGAGGAGGAAGCTCAAAAAAAAGAAGAAGAAAAAGCTGAAGAAGAGAAAAACCCCCCCCAAGGGTTCACTGTGCGTAGCACAGTGCTGGGCCAGGCCCAAACCCCGGCCCAGCCCGCCGCGTGCCGGGGCACGTGGCGCCCATCCGGGCACCCCGCCTTCGGGCGGATGGCCCGGATGCGGCCACGCCACGCGCGGCGCCCGCCAATGGTGTGGCGCCGCGTGTCCCCTGCGCGGGGACGCGCAGCGCCGCGCGGCGCACGTGGGCGCGCTCTGCCCAACGCAGGCGCGCCACGTGGCCCGCGCCCGCCTCTCCTGCGATGACACGTCGCGGCCCGCACCGCCACTGTGCCTGGTGCACGCACACCTCCGTGGACCGGCCGCCAGGAATTGGTCCAAAAAGCTCCAAAAATGCCCCCTTTTGCTATTTTCGCGCGCTGAGTCCAATTCTGACGCCCAAAACTCCAAATAAAGCAACCAAATAGCCGTTTTAATCATTTTTCCGCGCTGAATCCAAATACGGTGTCCATTTTGTGCGAAACCACCTCTATTTTTCGACAAAATTCCCAATTAACCAATCTTGATCCATTTCTCGCACTGAACCATTTCCGGGGTCCGATTTGCGCGCAATCAACACTATCCACAGAAATAGGCCTCCGCAAGCTGTCGATCACACTGTATTGACTACGAAGGTCCGGGTTTTCACATCCTCCCCCACTAAAAGAATGTTTCGTCCCCGAAACTAACATAGCTCAAAAGATGTCTCAAATCAGAAGGGCAAAAATCCAACATCCTTGTCACCAGCTCTCAAAGCGTCACTCCCTTCCCGTGATTATTCCACAACAACATCAACACTTGTACGGCAAGGCCTAGCTGCGCCGTTCCTCATCTCTCGAGCCATCATCCACAATGGCGCCTCGCGTACTCCAGACACTCACTGGTCCCAAGTGAAGCGAGTCCATCAATGGCGGGAAAACCAGACATATGACCTCTAAGCTGAGACATGGACAACAACAAGGATTCCAACATGTCACGGGGAAAAGAAGAAACGGTAGGTAACCACTGATCCACAACACCCCCAAAATCTCCTCCTCAAAACCAACTCATTCAAGAACCTGAAGTACACCCTCACAATTATCCATATAAAAAGGGAGTACAATATCAGAAACATCAATAACTACAACTCTGAGTTGGAGAACCACCGAAAAACAACGAAGAGTTGAAGTTGTCCCTGCTGTGGCAGTTATTCTGTCCTTGATTCACATCAACTGGGGACCCTTAATTCAACACTCTCTAATCTCATCCCTCAGTGTGGGTTGCTCGACTGAAACCAAAACATGGAAAGGATCACTCTGGGCATGATCCCTGGTTCTAATCATCCTATCCATTATAGTAATGGCGCTTACTGCGCAAGCATTGCCCCAGCCCAGCATTGTACTTTGGCCCAAAACATGTACACACATCCAAGACTACCGTGGGGGCATCACTACAACTCAATCACTGCTGACAGGACGAAAGATCCATCGCCTCCTCCATCAGGTAACACACCGGGTCTAACAACCCCGTTATCCATCATAATCAATAACTGTACCATCAGCTCTCAGTTGTGCTGGTGCCATCCAAAAAGGTGCCTTTAATATCGACGCGGTTCCCAGAACTACGTTAATAACAATCTCAATCTCCTTGCCCGGCGGCATCGTCATCAACTCAGGTGGACTCATATCCGAGAACTCGCGGGTACTAAGGACACCCTTGAGTCTCGGGGCCGCCGTAGGCACCTCTATCACAGTCACTAACTGGGCAATGCATCCTTAGCTCATCATCTGCCTGACACTTGTTGACACACTGTCACTGTAACTAGTGCAATCTACCCACCTCTGTAAACAAACTCCTCCTGTCCAACTCGAAGAAGTTCACAGTACTCTCACCACAATCAAAAATTGTAAGTTGCCACACCGACCAATCCAAAACACCGAGTCGAAAATCCTGGGCTGCCATAAGACCAGCTAGTCAACGGGTATAACTCACAGCCTAACTGCACTGGACATATTCCACAAACCTCCTCCACGTGCACATCCTAAACAAGGATCTATATCTCAAGTGCACGTGGTGACAACTCTACCTTTAGTCCATGTAGGGATGCACCTCATCCTAACTCAAATAGCTGTAAAGGAAATCATGCCTGCGACAACACATCCCACTGATGGGACGCCCTCCCACTCGGTTGCCCGGACTCAACTGCCAGCGCTAGTGGTCGTCGCTCAATCAGCCTGAGAATATCCTGACTATCTCCAAAGAAGGCACCATCTCTGCCTCCACTCATACTCCGGCAATGATCGCAGCCCATCACACTTCCGCTGCACTACTCTGATACTGATGCATATGCTACCATCGGGGTCCACCCAACCTCTGGCACCTCAGAAGTCCACGACTCTGAAAAGGAATCGAGAATGCCTCAGCCTACTAGTCTGCTCTCCATCAACTGGCACCGAGTGCCTCCATCTGTCCCAAGGAACTACAACGCTATGCTCCATCGGGGCATCCAAATCTAAAGTCAGAGGGACCGAATGAGCCAAAAAGA
The DNA here is from genome assembly GCA_029204045.2 of Tillandsia leiboldiana. Lineage (NCBI taxonomy): Eukaryota > Viridiplantae > Streptophyta > Magnoliopsida > Poales > Bromeliaceae > Tillandsia > Tillandsia leiboldiana. The sequence goes on along the minus strand of JAQNDB010003977.1, from coordinate 16,871 downwards.
TATCCTAGCGCAATCCTAACCCAGCACACACACATTCCATGCGCCTCGTCCCTCAAAACGGGGAGCGTGCAGTTCATCAACTGCGTAAACCCTCTGGCATAAAAGACTCTCAAATAGTCTATCCAGCACCCCTACCCACGACTCTGCCTCCAAAGGCTCCAAACTCAATCCTTCGAGTCGGGACAGGTCTAACAGCCAAAGCTATCTCAGTCGATCAATGATATCCCACTGCTCATCTGCTATCAACTATCCACCCCGCCTCGGTGCCTCAGCACTAAAAGTCGACCCAAAGAGGGCTGCTCGCCCAACCGGCGCCATTGGAATCGTCGCCACCAGGGATCTACAAAGGGGATGGTCTCAACGGAAAGCACTATCGGAGATGTCCACTGCTCCAGCAACTGTATCATCCTATCAGCTACTCTCTCCGCCGCCGATATGCTACTGCCAATCCTGTCATCTGGGTCCGGAGCTCTCTGACCTCAATCTGGGTATCCGACCCGAAACTGCCTATCCTGGCCCACAAGCTGCAGAAGGGTGCACCCGAGTCAGAACTCTGCGTCAGGGATACACCGCTCGCTGCGACAAACCACACAACAGAACACACAACAAGCACTCGACCCAATCCAGCGAAAGTCTAAGACATGTCACCCATTCCATAACATTATGTTGTCTGCAGCCAACATAATCGCTTAGGAGAATAAACATGCCAATCACTCGTCCCGTCCCTTGGGAGAGGTATAAAACTCAATCAGGACTCTCGCTGTAAGTCATGACTCTCACGTAGTCATCCTAAGGTCCAACCACAAGCCTAGGATTTCTAAGTCCATAATGACCTACATCCTAGGCTCTGATACCACTCTAATCTGTCACGCCCCGGGGGTCGAAACTGCGACCCGGGCACGCCAACAGATCCGCCACCTATGCGAAACCCCGCATAGGCGAAGCGTCCAACCTGCAAAGTATCATCTAACAACTAAAATAGATATCAGAGCTGAAGAAAAACTGCTGTAATAAAAACCTGAATCACTGTACAACTGAAAACAAAGGTACAATATCCATCTCCCAAAAATAGTAATACAATAATCCGGTCCACCGAAACTGTAATACAAGTAAAAGCCACCTATACATCATCTACAAATCCAAAAAGGGAGATAAACTGAAATAATAAAATACAACTGAGTACAGTGAAACCCACAAACAGGGCTGGTACATCTATCCCACTGTAGAAATCAACACTGGTAAGGATCTATCTCGCGACTCCCTCGCCCCGAACCTCCAACCGTAAGGTCAGCAACTCCCGCAGCAAACACTGCAAAACAAAGGGGGAAAAGGGAAAAAACAACAATGGGGGTGAGAACCACTAGTAAAACCAGTAGCCTCCCCCTGCGGGTAAAGCCTCAAACCCCGACGTACCCACTAAGTCTACCAGAGGCACGAAAAGAATAAAAGAGGTGGTAAGCTAAAAATAGAAATACTGATAAGAGGAAGCTACCACTAGTATGCCTCTAAATGCCGTGCTAAGAAGTATAGCTAAATGTATGCATCCGTAAATAAAAATGCCTGCCTGAATAATCCCAATCCGACCACCAGTAAACACTGGTACTGCCTGCTGTGCCTGCCAAATCGGGTATGCCAGCCTACGCATAACACTGATAGGGGATAGGAGTCTCGAGGACTCAAAGTCTGTATATCGCACACTCCGGAGTGGCACTCGAGGGGAGCGACCCACACGAGTAAAGTGCCTGAGTAACAAGTAACCAATACCAATAATATAGCAGGACTGGATCACGACTCTAATCAAAGTGGGAAACCCCATCCACTACATAAAGCCCGATCCCCCAATCTGATGCAACTGTAAATACCCGGTCGGCCGCCCAAAGTCCGCGGTCGCCGCAATATCCCACAAATCCCCCAGATCAAGCCCGACCTGTCATCCCTAATCCGATGCACAAGTCACCATCCGGTCAACCGCCCAAAGTCCGCGGTAGCCGCAATACCCTGCCCTCAAGCCAGCCTGTCCCAGATCCCAAGAGTCTGTCTACACTATCCCAAAACCACCTGCTCGCGCACGAGCTACAAATACCCTGAGCCTAGTATGAAAAGTGTAGTGTTCTGGTTTTTCCCATGCAACCTTCCGATGAATCCATTATGTAGAACACCTAGTGTTGGTGTGTCTGGCCCATGGTGCATCAAAGGGGTGCCATAGATGGACTTTGTGAGACTTGGATAGCTGATTTGGCCTTCGGCTGCATTTGCCGAATTTTAGAAAAGGTTTTGGGCCAATCTGAGGTGGATTTGGATTCAGCGCGGAAAAAACGCTTGAAAACGGCTATTTGCTTGTTAAATTTGGAGTCCGAATGACCAAAAGCGGGCTTCCGGAAGTTTTAGGGGTTATTCGGTGCATGGGGGAGCCTCGTGGACCGGCCTGAGCCACGTGGCGGCCTATTATTGGCCGGCTCACGCAGCTCGGTCCACGGGGTAGCGCGGCGGTGCATGGACCGCGGGCGGGAGACACGTGGCGTGCCTGGATAGGCCGGCGCACGCGGCATGGCTCACCGATTTTGCGGGGTTGCGGTGGACCGGGCGCATGACACGTGGCAGCTTCGGATTCGTCGGCTCACGGGGGCGCGGTCCACGGTGCGCGCGGGGGGGCGCCTCGGGACTGCGCGCGCACAGTGGCGCCAGGCGGGGCGGTCGGCCGCACTCGAGTGCGCCACGTGTCGCCTCGCGGTTGGGCGGCCGTACCTACCCCCGCTGAGCGCGAGGGGACATGCGGCGCACAGTGGGCGCGGGGATTTGCTGTCCCCTGTTTGGGGGTGACGTGGCCGCTCCTGGGAGTTTCGGGCGCGTCGGACGGGAGGCGTGCGACCGGGTTTCCGGGCGCAGTGCGCCCGAAACTTGCGCCCGAAAACCCGGCCCGACAGCATAGTGGGCTGGGCCTATAAATAGCTCCCCCCATTCGTCCTGTAGGCTTTTTGGACCCCATTTTCGCTGAGCTTTATACAGAGAAGTTTTTCCTCCCTCAGTGCACTACCCTTTGGAGAACTTTGAGGATTTTTGGAGGCACTCTTCCCGAGGTTCACCATTTTACGGCGCGGCGCGACGCTTGTTTCCCGGCGATCTTCTTCGCCCCTTCTCAGTGTTTGGACTCCTCCGACTCACCCCGACATCGGATTTTGCCGATTCTTGCGCCGTTGGACTCATGACAGGTAGGACTTCAACTCCTGTGTTTTGAGGTTCCTCGATTTCCGTGCTGATCTTGGAGTTTTCTGAGCACCCATTTGACCCATTTTTCGTCGCGGACTTTTGGACAGCACCGCGGTGTTCTTGCCGTATCTTTTCGCTCGGACGTCAGATCGAGGCGATTAAAGAGGCAATTTTCATCTACACTTCGCAAGGAGTCTCCTGGATTTTTCTCAGATTTTTCTGGGTTTTGGACGAGGGTGAGAATCTCCTTTTTCTGTGGTTCTTTGTTACAGAAATTTGGTACAGTTTGGATTGGGATGTTTCCCTTGTCGGATTTTTATCTCAGCGTAGGAAACTCCGATTTGGGCGTGCAAGTACTCGTTTCGACGGGCTCGTCGCGAGGATCGCGACAGTATTTTCCTTGGATTTTTCTGAGCATTTTTCGCAGATAAAAATTGGTGAATTCTGGACTGTGGTATTAAGGGACAGATTCTGGGAATTGTGAATGTTTAGCTTATGTGTTTTCCTTTGGGGTATTTTGTACAGATTGGTGGGGAGTTTTGGGCTGAACTTGGGTTCCGCTTTTGGGAACTGGGATTAGCGCTCGAGGTGGGTGATGTTGTAAACCTCTTATTTGGGATTTATCACTAGGCCTATTAGAATGCTTTTGATTATACTGTTAGTAAATCTGTGAGATGGACCTAGCATGCTTGTATGAAGTCCTGGTTTCTTCGTTGATAATTGCATTGTTAGAAAACTACAAGTTAATGAATGGTGAGTCCATGCTTTAAATATGTAGTAGAATTACTTGGAATCTATGCTAAATCCCTATCTTGTTGATTGATTAAATGAAAGGCTGGGGTATGTGGTTAGAGTACTTAAAATGGTTCATCAAGATAATGACTTTTGCATGCTTGAATGGTCACCTAGATAGGCCACCTTTTTCTGCTACACTATCATGCTGGAATTGACTTAGGAGAAACCATGTTGCATTCTTTCTTCAGTCACTTAGACATAGGGGACATTATGCTCGGGTTAGAGCAGGGGCTGGGATAGTGTAGTCAGACACTTGGGTTTTAGGGAGAGGGTTTTGGGCTTCCTTTGGGGGACGGTACTTTTTCTTATAGAGCAGAGTGCGCGATTTGTAGACTTGAGACCCTGAGACTCCTGTCCCATATCGGTGATATGCGTAGGCTGGCATACCCGATTGGGCAGACTTTGAGAATCCTACCCATATCGGTGCTATGCGTAGGCTGGCATACCCGATTAGCAGACCGTGAGACTCCTGTCCCATATCGGCGTTATGCGTAGGCTGGCATACCCGATTCGGCGGACATTGAGACTCCTATCCCACACCGGTGTTATGCGTAGGCTGGCATACCCGATGTGGCAGGCTTCGATATTCCAAGGCATATATTTAGCTATCTTTAGCTGGGCAGGTAGAGGCATATTAGTGGTAGCTTTTATCAGGAGTCATACTCATAGTTACCGCATTTATTCTTTTAGCCTCTGGTAGACCTAGTGGGCAGGTATGAGTTTTGAGTTGAGGTTTACCCACTAGGGGAGGCTACTGTCTTTATAGTAGTACTGACCCCCACTGTTTTTCCCTTTTCTTGTCCCCTTTGTTTTGCAGAGTCATCTGCTGGAGTTACGGGGCCTTCCTCCCAGGATCGAGGTAAGAGGATCGCCGACTAGATAGCTGCTACCCCGAGCTCGAGTTTTGTAGTTTTGTTGTATCCCCTGTACACTCAGACAGTCGTATTTTCTTTTATTTTGGGTCTGGCTGCGGCCAGCTAGTTGTATTTTACTTCGTGAGCTGGGAGAGACATATGTATATTCTTGAGAGTTTATTGTACTTTTATTTCCAGCATTTGTCTGAGATGTACTAGTTTCAGTTTAGCTCTGTTTTATGCTCTAGCATTATTTCTTTATATCTGAGCAGGTTACCAGCGCTTCGTGTACACGGGAAATACCGTGTGCACGGCGGGTCTGTGGACGAGCCCGGGTTCTGGTTTACACCCGGGGCGTGACAGATTATTTTTGGTATCAGAGCTTAGGGATAGGTCAGTTGGGACTTAGGAAACCCTAGGCTTTTTGGCAGACCCTAGGAAGGCAGGGCGTGAGTGACGCGATATTTGCGAAAGTCGGCAATTTGTTATTAAACTCTTCCTGTGAGTGGAGAGGGATTGGCATAGCCTATTTCTGGTGGACTGTTATGTTGGCTGCAGACTACATAAGGTTACAGGAATAGGGGGATGTCCATGACTTTCGCTGGATTGGGGTCGTGTGTGGTTTGGTTACTGACCCGTGGTTTCTTGTGTGGCAGGATGCCTCCTAGGCGGCAGATCCCTACTCGGGGTACTCCTACACCCCCGGAGGAGCCGGGAGCAGTCCGGGCCTTCGGAGATTAGTGAGCTGAGGGCCATGGTGGCCCAGTTGGCGGAGAGTCACCGCCGACAGGAGCAGAGGTTTGAGCAGTTGCTGGCTCAGGTGGCGGCACCTCCCCCTACTACTGTAGAGGCCCCTGTACCACCGGTTGTACCGCCGGCTATTCCACTTGTTCCTACGGCACCGTCGTCTAGCAGTGGGGCTCAGGGGGTGATCAGGCCATTGACCCCAGCGGAGGAGCAGGAGTTTGCTGACAAACTCGCACAGTTCTGTAAGCGAGGACCACCTAGGTTCTCGGGGCGGAGTACTCATCCAGCAGAGATAATAGGATCGTGGTTGGCATCAATGGAGAAGTTGTTCAGAGATTTCTTCATCGATTCGAGATTCAGAGTACACATGGCCGTACATTGTTTAGAGGGGGATGCTGATGCTTGGTGGCGTCGGGTCGAGCCCTTAGAGTTTCAGATCACCCGACAGCTACCCTGGTCGGAGTTCAGGAGGATGATCCTTGACACTTACTTCTCCACGAGCGTGAAGAAGAAGATAGAAGATGACTTGAAGAACCTGCAGCAGGCTGATCGCTCAGTATGGGACTATTTCCAGGTGTTTACGCAGTTGCTTAACTGCGTACCCTATGTTGCCAGGGACGGGCTGCACCAGGTGGAGCTGTTTGAGACAGGTTTACGCCCCGAGATCTATACCTTGGTACACGCCCAGAGGCTTCAGACTTTATCAGAGGCAGTGGATCATGCACAGTGGGTCGAGAGGGGAGATCATGTGGTCGCTAGGCGCGGAGGCTCGGTCGCTCAGAGTTCTGAGAGGAAGCGGCCAGCACCAGACGAGGGAGGACAGGCCAGTTCCTGGAGGCCGCCCCGACCGCCACCGCCACAGTCTACGGGCCGTGGGCGTTCGGATCGGCGAGGGCCTGGGGGATCCCAGAGGCCCCCACAACAGCAGCCCCAGCGACAGCAGCAGCACTCGCAGCAGCAGAGGTCACAGTCGCGACAGCAGGGGTCACAGCGGCAAGGGCAGCAGCAGCAGCAGTCGAGGCAGCCCCAGTCTGCGGTCAGGTGCGTCTTTTGTAGGGGACAGCACGCGGCGGATACTTGTGACCAGAGGTATGGCCGCTGTTATCGGTGTGGACAGTCCGGCCATATTCGAGCTACTTGCCCTCTCTCTACACCGCAGGCTCCTTCCTCAGCATCAGCTCCTTCGGTGCCCCAGCAGCGGCCTTATGCTCCGGCGAGCAGGGCTCCTTCCTCCCACCCTTCAGACTACCGACCATCGGCTCAGAGCGGGCGAGTCTACGCCGCCCAGGTAGGGGACTCTGCGGCGGCCGACCACGTGGTGGCAGGTATCATTTTACTTTTCGGCATTAGAGCTCGCACTTTATTTGATACCGGTGCATCACATTCTTTTATTAGTAGAGCATTTGCATCATCGCATGGACTAGGGTTACGTCGGTTACCGCATGCATTAGAGGTACGGATTCCTGATCATATTTTGATTGTAGAGGAGTGTTGTTGGTCTTGCCCGGTACAGCTTGAGTCTTGGATTTTGCCAGCGGACCTGATAGGTCCTTAGTCAGCTGCGAGATTATGGACATTGTGCTGGGGATGGATTGGCTAGCTCGCTATTTCGCGATGATTGATTGCGCCGCGAGGACTGTTACTTTTAGCGAGCCAGGCCAGGAGGTGTTTGTTTACAGGGGGTGCCAGAGTGCTTTCTTTGCCTCTGTGGTTTCGACTTCTCGGGCGAGGCAGATGATGCGCAGTGGATGCGTGGCCTTTTGGGCGTCGTGGTTAAGGAGCCTTGGCGGCACCGGGACTCCCGGATATCCCTATTGTCCATGAGTTCCCGGATGTGTTTCCTCCAGATCTGATTCATATGCCGCCGGATAGGGAGGTTGAGTTTTGATTGACGTAGTTCCAGGAACTGCGCCAATCTCTAAGGCTCCTTACCGAATGGCACCCGGCTGAGCTGCGAGAGCTAAAGGCGCAACTCCAGGATTTAATGGACAAAGGTTTTGTCAGACCAAGCGTATCGCCTTGGGGAGCGCCGGTGCTATTTGTGAAGAAGAAGGATGGATCACTTCGACTATGGTTGATTATCGGGAGTTGAATAAAGTGACCATCAAGAACAAGTACCCTTTGCCGCGCATTGATGACCTATTTGACCAGCTGCAAGGGTCGTGTGTCTTTTCTAAGATTGATTTACAGTCTGGTTACCACCAATTGAAGGTGAAGGCCGAGGATATCCCAAAGATGGCATTCAGGTCGCGGTACGGGCACTATGAGTTCACCGTCATGCCTTTTGGATTGACAAATGCCCCTGCTGCTTTTATGGATTTATGAACAGGATTTTTCGAACATACCTGGATCGGTTCGTCGTTGTTTTTATTGATGACATCCTAGTTTATTCCCGAAGCGATTTGGCGCACGAGGAGCACCTGAGGATTGTGCTACAACTTCTGAGAGAGAGAAAGTTGTATGCCAAGTTATCTAAGTGTGATTTCTGGCTGTCGGGAGGTTGCCTTTTTGGGCCATGTGATTTCAGCCGCCGGAGTGGCAGTAGACCCGGCGAAGATCGAGGGCAGGTCCGGGATTGGCCCCGACCGACGACGGTATCTGAGGTCCGCAGTTTCATGGGCTTAGCAGGATATTACCGTCGGTTTGTGGAAGGTTTGCGAAACTTTCCACACCCCTCACTCGTTTGACGCGGGAAAGGGGATTAAGTTTGTCTGGAGTGAGGACTGCCAGAGGAGCTTCGAGGAATTAAAGAACAGATTGATGTCGGCTCCTATCCTTTCCCTACCTGTTATGGGGAAGGGATATGTGATTTACAGTGATGCATCGCACAGTGGACTTGGTTGCGTGCTGATGCAGGAGGGAAAGGTAATTGCTTATGCCTCTCGGCAACTGAAGGATTATGAAAAGAATTACCCTACCCATGATTTGGAGCTAGCTGCAGTGATTTTTGCACTAAAGTTGTGGCGCCACTACCTGTATGGGGAGCACTGCGAGATTTACACCGACCACAAGAGCCTGAAAATACCTGTTCACACAGAAGGAGCTCAACTTGAGGCAGCGCAGATGGTTGGGAATTGTTGAAAGACTATGATGTGGACATATTATACCATCCTGGCAAGGCCAACGTGGTTGCTGATGCCTGAGCAGGAGAGCAGTACAGAGTCTATCTTCGTGATCACCGATCAGGCGCCATTACTGGAGCAGATGAGGCGGGTTAGAGCTCGAGGTTGTGTCCCCTGGGGTCTCTGCTAGACTTATGTCTCTAGTTGTGCAGCCCACTCTGTTGGACAGGATTCGGGAGAGACAGGGTGAGGACCCCCACCTGATGAGGATTCGAGAGCAGATGCAGACTGGTTTGGCAGGGGATTTTTCGGTTATGCTTCGGGAGTACTGCGGTACAGGGACTCCGAGCATGTGTGCCTATGGAATGCGGAGATCGAGAGCAGATCTTGAGGGAGGCCCACTATACACCTTATACCATTCATCCTGGTGGGACTAGATATATAGGGACCTTAAGGCGCAGGTTTTGGTGGAACGGGATGAAAAGAGACATTGGGTGATTTGTAGCGCGCTGTCTAACTTGTCAGCAAGTAAGGTTGAACATCGTGTACCTGCTGGCAAGTTGCAGAGTCGCCCAATCCCTGAATGGAAATGGGAGCATGTTTACCATGGATTTTGTCACTGGTTTGCCGAGAGCACAGACGGAGAGCGGATGCTATCTGGGTAGTCGTGGATAGACTTACCAAATCGCACACTTTTTACCGGTGCAGTTGACTTGGTCCCTCGATCGGCTGGCACAGCTGTACTGCGAGAGGTAGTGAGGCTGCATGGGGTGCCCGTCTCCATTGTATCTGACCGAGATCCGAGGTTTGTTCGCGCTTCTGGAGGAAGCCTACAGGCCACTTTGGGGACACAGCTCAGTTTCAGCACAGCATTTCAACCCGCAGACAGTCTACGGACAGTCAGAGCGTACTATAAGATCCTTGAGGACATGCTCCGGGCTTGCACGCTGGACTTTGGAGGGGGTTGGGTCGACACTTATCATTGGCAGAGTTTGCCGTACAAACAATAGCTTTCAAGCGAGCATCCGAATTTGGCCCCGTTTGAAGCATTGTATGGACGCAAGGGTCGTTCCCCTCTTTATGGAGCGATGTGGGTGAGAGGCGGGACCTTGGTGGCCTGAGCTGCTTCCGAGAAGCGGAGGCTAAGGTCAAGGTAGTCAGGCCAGCACCTTCAGACAGCACAGAGCAGACAGAGGAGCTATGCAGATGTGCGGAGGCGAGACCTGGAGTTCGCGGTTGGGGATCATGTCTTTCTAAAGGTCTCGCCTTCAAAGGGGATCCGAAGATTTGGATTCGGGGGAAACTGAGCCCTCGCTTCATTGGACCTTTCGAGGTATTAGAGCGTATAGGGCCAGTTGCCTATAGGCTTGCACTTCCTCCCAGGCTTTCAGGTGTTCACGACGTTTTCATGTATCGACTCTGAGGAAGTATGTTCATGACCCATCTCATATCATCGATTTCACCCCACTGGAGGTCACCGAGGATCTGAGCTAGTTGAGCGGCCGTGAGGATCTTGGACCGGGAGGTTAGGGAGTTGCGCAGTCGGGCCATCCCTTATGTGAAGATCCTCTGGAGCAGTCATGAGGAGCGCGAGGCTACCTGGGAGTTGGAGTCAGCGATGATGGCTGCTTACCCCCACCTGTTCGAGGCCACCTGCTTGAGGTATGACTTTTGTTTCGAGGACCGAAACTTTTTCTTGTGGGGGAGGATGTAGTGTTCTGGTTTTTTCCCATGCAACTTTCCGATGAATCCATTGTGTAGAACACCTAGTGTTGGTGTGTCTGGCCCATGGTGCATCAAAGGTGTGCCACAGATGGACTTTGGAGACTTGGATAGCTGATTGGCCTTCGGCTGCATTTGCCGAATTTTAGAAAAGGTTTTTGGGCCAATCTGAGGTTGGATTTGGATTCAGCGCGGAAAAAACGCTTGAAAACGGCTATTTGCTTGTTAAATTTGGAGTCCGGATGACCAAAAGCGGGCTTCCGGAAGTTTTAGGGGTTATCGGTGCATGGGGGAGCCTCGTGGACGGCCTGAGCCACGTGGCGGCCTATTATTGGGCGGCTCACGCAGCTCGGTCCACGGGGTAGCGCGGCGGTGCATGGACCGCGGGCGGGGAGACACGTGGCGTGCCTGGATAGGCGGCGCACTCGGCATGGCTCACCGATTTTTGCGGGGGTTGCGGTGGACCGGGGCATGACACGTGGCGGGCTTCGGATCGTCGGCTCACGGGGGCCGGTCCACGGGTGCGCCGGGGGGGCTGCCTCGGGACTGCGCGCGCACAGTGGCGCCATGCGGGTGCGGTCGGCCGCACTCGAGTGCGCCACGTGTCGCCTCGCGGTTGGGCGGCACGTACCTACACCCGATGCCGCGAGGGGACACGCGGCGCACAGTGGAGCGCGGGGATTTGCTGTCCCACTATTTTGGGGTGACGTGGCCGCTCCTGGGAGATTTCGGGCCGTCGGACGGGAGGCGTGCGACCGGGGTTTCCGGGCGCAGTGCGCCCGAAACTTGCGCCCGAAAACCCGGCCCGACAGCATAGTGGGCTGGGCCTCTAAATAGTCCCCCCATTCATCCTGTAGGCTTTTTGGACCCCATTTTCGCTGAGCTTTATACAGAGAAGTTTTTCCTCCCTCAGTGCACTACCTTTGGAGAACTTTGAGGATTTTTTGGAGGACCCTCTTCCCTGAGGTTCACCATTTTTACGGCGCGTGCGTGACGCTTGTTTCCCGGCGATCTTCTTCGCTCCTTCTCAGTGTTTGGACTCCTCCGACTCACCCCGACATCGGATTTCGCCGATTCTTGCGCCGTTGGACTCACGACAGGTAGGACTTAACTCCTGTGTTTTGAGGTTCCTCGATTTCCGTGCTGATCTTGGAGTTTTCTGAGCACCCATTTGACCCATTTTCGTCGCAGACTTTTGGACAGCACCGCGGTGTTCTTGCCGTATCTTTTCGCTCGGACGTCGGATCGAGGCGATTCAAGAGGCAATTTTCATCTACACTTCGCAAGGAGTCTCCTGGATTTTTCTCAGATTTTTCTGGGTTTTTGGACGAGGGTGAGAATCTCCTTTTTCTGTGGTTCTTTGTTACAGAAATTTGGTACAGTTTGGATTGGGATGTTTCCCTTGTCGGATTTTTATCTCAGCGTAGGAAACTCCGATTTGGGCGTGCAGGTACTCGTTTCGACGGGCTCGTCGCGAGGATCGCGACAGTATTTTCCTTGGATTTTTCTGGGCATTTTTCGCAGGTAAAAATTGGTGAATTCTGGACTGTGGTATTAAGGGACAGATTCTGGGAATTGTGAATGTTTAGCTTATGTGTTTTCCTTTGGGGTATTTTGTACAGATTGGTGGGGAGTTTTGGACTGAGCTTGGGTTCCGCTTTTGGGAACTGGGATTAGCGCTCGAGGTGGGTGATGTTGTAAACCTCTTATTTGGGATTTATCACTAGGCCTATTAGAATGCTTTTGATTATGCTGTTAGTAAATCTGTGAGATGGACCTAGCATGCTTGTATGAAGTCCTGGTTTCTTCGTTGATAATCGCATTGTTAGAAAACTACAAGTTAATTAATGGTGAGTCCATGCTTTAAATATGTAGTAGAATTACTTGGAATCTATGCTAAATCCCTATCTTGTTGATTGATTAAATGAAAGGCTGGGGTATGTGGTTAGAGTACTTAAAATGGTTCATCAAGATAATGACTTTTGCATGCTTGAATGGTCACCTAGATAGGCCACCTTTTTCTGCTACACTATCATGCTGGAATTGACTTAGGAGAAACCATGTTGCATTCTTTCTTCAGTCACTTAGACATAGGGGATATTATGCTCGGGTTAGAGCAGGGGCTGGGATAGTGTAGTCAGACACTTGGGTTTCGGGGAGAGGGTTTTGGGCTTCCTTTGGGGGACGGTACTTTTTCTTATAGAGCAGAGTGCGCGATTTGCAGACTTGAGACCCTGAGACTCCTGTCCCATATCGGTGTTATGCGTAGGCTGGCATACCCGATTGGGCAGACATTGAGAATCCTACCCCATATCGGTGCTATGCGTAGGCTGGCATACCCGATTTAGCAGACCTTGAGACTCCTGTCCCATATCGGCGTTATGCGTAGGCTGGCATACCCGATTCGGCGGACATTGAGACTCCTATCCCACACCGGTGTTATGCGTAGGCTGGCATACCCGATGTGGCAGGCTTCGATATTCCAAGGCATACATTTAGCTATCTTTAGCTGGGCAGGTAGAGGCATATTAGTGGTAGCTTTTATCAGGAGTCATACTCATAGTTACCGCATTTATTCTTTTAGCCTCTGGTAGACCTAGTGGGCAGGTAGGAGTTTTTAGTTGAGGTTTACCCACTAGGGGAGGCTACTGTCTTTATAGTAGTACTGACCCCACTGTTTTTCCCTTTTCTTGTCCCCTTTGTTTTGCAGAGTCATCTGCTGGAGTTGCGGGGCCTTCCTCCCAGGATCGAGGTAAGAGGATCGCCGACTAGATAGCTGCTACCCCGAGCTCGAGTTTTGTAGTTTTGTTGTATCCCCTGTACACTCAGACAGTCGTATTTTCTTTTATTTTGGGTCTGGCTGCGGCCAGCTGGTTGTATTTACTTCGTGAGCTGGGAGAGACATATGTATATTCTTGAGAGTTTATTGTACTTTTATTTCCAGCATTTGTCTGAGATGTACTAGTTTCAGTTTAGCTCTGTTTTATGCTCTAGCATTATTTCTTTATATCTGAGCAGGTTACCAGCGCTTCGTGTACACGGAAAATACCGTGTGCACGGCGGGTCTGTGGACGAGCCCGGGTTCTGGTTTACACCCGGGCGTGACAAAAGAGAAAGCAAGAAACATGGTTTCTCCTAAGTCAGTCCAGCATGATAGTGTAGCAGAAAAAGGTGGCCTATCTAAATGACCATACAAGCATGCCAATGTCCCAAGACGATAAAAAGAAAACTGGTGTTGATGTTCTTACATTTATTAGAGCATGCTATTCCATAATATTGATGATTGCATAAGAACATTAAGTGCAACATAGCCTATGCCTGCCAATACCACATACACGATGTTCACAAAGTATGAAAATAAGGAAGTGCCACACCTAATCACAAATCACATAAGATGGTACAACGCTGGTCAACCCTCACATTCATATAGGAATAAGCCCAAGATCATTTAACATCACTTAAACAGGGACATTCAATCAAGTATTCACCAATGAATAGACTAAGGTTCAACAACTTTCATTGATCTCACATAGGATGAACATAGGATCTACCAACAACATCCAATCTCATTTGGAGGGATTTAGGAGTCATGAACAAAGCTTAGTCTCATAAGGAATAGGCCTCAACTCACAATGATAACCATCTTTTCATGAATGAACTAGGAATCAAAAGCATAGGTCATTCTCACATCGACTAAATCAATAACCAACACCAACACCCATTTTCACATAAACTAGATCAAAGATCAATCAACTCATTATTCTCACATAATAGGTTATGAATCAACATCTATGCCCAACATCACACATTGTAGGTTAAGGATCAACAAAACCAACTACTCTCATATAAGCCATTCTCAAATAAATCAACCAAGTCCTCCTCACATAAGCAACCAAGCACTCCTCACATAACCCCATCAAGTCCTCACATAAATCAATCAACCATTCACATATAACCATCACCATCATTTTCTCATAATAATGTTAATCATTCATCACAAGGTATAGGTTGAAGAGTGATTTTCCAATTACCCTCACATAGTATAGATTAAGGATGATCACCTATAATCAACTTCATATGAAATAATGTAATATCAACCAACCGATCATTTATTCATGCATAAGCTAAGGATCAGTCAACCTAACATAAATATGGAGATTTATGCATGATTCACCAAGGAAAAGAGGACAACAATCAACTATGCCATAAGGGAAACCAATAGCCCGAGTGGGTAAATCGTCGTTTTCGGCAAAGCACAACCACCCACCTGAAACTTGACGATCCGCTGCCCGCTTTAGCTGAAATTTGGCGTGAGTAAACCTTATCCTCCCAGGATACCGATGCCACGAAAATCATCCGAATCCGCCTCACGGATTGGGCGCAATCACTGAAACAATGCACACTACGCACTCAAATTCCAGAATTTCAGCAAGTACAACAAGGTTAAATAAAAAGTATGTGCAACCTCAAATACCTCAAAATGAAGTCTCCAATCAGTAAAACAAAGTCTCCTCTTTCATATAAATATCTTCAAGTCCCCAAAAATCCACCATTAATTTCCCTTAACATTCAAATGAAGCAAAAATCACAATGCTGTCCAAAAACTGCTTACATACACTTGCTAGTATTTCCAAGCTTAATTACGGGCTTTTCCAAAGGGATTCATCCACAGCGCATAAAAGAGAATTTGCTCACCTTGAAGTTAATAAGAAGTACCAACTTGAATTTCTAAAAAGACCTTATATCCACGAAGTTATCTGCATTCCAAGGTTCCTTGCTCAAATCAAAACTAAAACAGGGACTGCAGTAAACCATATAATCGCACTTAAAAAGATGATTAAAGTTACCTAATCAAACGTGCTCCAAATCCTGCAAGAGAGGTACCATTGGATTCCTTGTTGAGAGTAGATACAAATTGAGCTAAAGAACTCCAAATTTCATGCTCGGATGAAGGAGAAAACCCATAAACACTTTGAACTATCCACCAAGTTCCATCTGTACCTGACAGCAGCAAGGTGCTCCCAAGATCATGCATAAACCCTAATAAAAACTCAGATCTGGGAAAAATGGTACATACCAATATTGTTGATCTTCGAGTCCTAAAAATTTTTCCGCAAAACTCATCCAAATATTCCCATCCTACTGCCCAGAAAGGCCAAAACACTGAGGACTGTTCAGGATTCCAGACTGAATGAAGGGTTCCAAAGATGGCCTTAAAACTCTGTAAAAACATGAGATCTGGGGGAAGAGTTGAATACAAAAATTGTAGCCTTACCTCTTGTGAGAATGTACAACCAAAAATGAGCTCATAATTCCAAGAAATGAGCCCTGGGGAATTTTCGCACTGAAACGCGACGGGAAGGTCCACCAACAGCAACAATGGTGATGCTTGCCTCAAGGAGAAGATGATGGTGATGAAGCCCCTTTTGTCCATCTCTTTGCTGATGAAAATGAAGGAGAGTTGCATAAGAATCCCCTGTAGAAGTCTCCAAGGTGGGAAGCACCAAAAGAGGGGAGAAGGAGGAGGAGGAGCTCAAAAAAAGAAGAAGAAAAAGCTGAAGAAGAGAAACCCCCCCCCCCCCCCCCCCCAAGGGTTCACTGTGCGTAGCACAGTGCTGGGCCAGGCCCAAACCCCGGCCCAGCCCGCCGCGTGCCGGGGCCGTGGCGCCCATCCGGGCGCCCCGCCTTCGTGCGGATGGCGCCGGATGCGGCCACGCCACCGCGGCGCCCGCCAATGGTGTTGCGCCGCGTGTCCCTGCGCGGGACGCGGCAGCGCCGCGCGGGCGCACGTGGGCGTCGCTCCTGCCCACTCAGCTTGCCACTTGCCCTCGCCTCCTCTCCTGCGTGACACTTCGCGGCCCGCACCGCCACTTTGCCTGGTGCACGCACACCTCCGTGTACCGTCCGCCGGAATTGTTCCAAAAAGCTCCAAAATGCCCCTTTTTGCTATTTCTCGCGTCTGAGTCCAATTCTGACGCCCAAAACTCCACTAAAGCAACCAAATAGCCGTTTAACGCATTTTTCCGGGCTGAATCCAAATACGGTGTCTCATTTTGCGCGAACCCACCTCTATTTTTCACGACAAAATTCCCAATGAACCAATCGTGATCCATTTCTCGCACGGGACGCATTTCCGGGGTCCGATTTCGCGCAATCAACACTTATCCCACAGAATAGGCCTCCGCAAGCTGTCGATCACACTGATGACCACACAGTCCGGTCTCACACTGTGTCCATCCGAAGCATCCCTTTGATGTAAAAGCACTGTTGGCCTAAATACACCAATGAGAGGTGTTTCACACCAAGGATTCACGGGAAAACTATACGGAACCTGGACCACTACACTTACATGCGACTCCACAAACCACTGTCTCCGAGTTCTAACTGCCTTCTTGTGGGTCTCCAAGAATGTTAGATTCGCGGATGATCCTTGGAGACTGCATACCGTTTGCGGTAACGGAGTAGTCGGAGGTACATGTGATAA